>JADBJO010005354.1:77664-92664 GCA_016801955.1 Conus betulinus | reverse complement strand
GAGAATGCATGACAGGGCTGCAATCAAAGTTTATTTTCATTACACATTTTGGCATCAACCAGGCCTGAGAAAAATGGACACCTGTGGCATTGGTCAGACGATGTGGAATTAGTCTGTGGCGAACAGTATCAACATCTCTGTGATAGCATATGCCAAGAGTGCAGACGATGGATTTGTGTGAGCTGGTGCTGAAATAAAGAAGACTGTTTGACCTTGGCAGAAGTGTGCGCCCTCCCGAGTGTCCTAGCGATGACAGTTGTTTCCAGTTTCAACTGTTGTGTGCCTGTCATAGTCAGTACATCGCCACATGCGCTGAGTGTCAGGACACCAGTGTGCAAGGCTGTGAGTCAGAGGATACCAGTGTGCAAGGCTGTGAGTCAGAGGACACCAGTGTGCAAGGCCATGAGTCAGAGGATATCAGCGTGCAAGGCCCTGAGTCAGAGGATATCAGCGTGCAAGGCCCTGAGTCAGATAATACCAGTCACATACACACACACAAAACACACACACACACACACACACACACACACACACACACACACACACACACGCACACACACACACACACACACACACACACACACACACGCACACACACACACACACACACACACACTCGCACACACACACACACACACACACACACACTCACACACACACACACACACACACACACACACACACACACACACACACACACACACACACACACACACACACAAACACACACATAAAACAGAAATGCAGCAAACTGTGCAGCCTCACACATCAATATTTCTGCATAAAAAAGACGGAAATGCACTCACCGTTTTGACAACCTACTTTTTAGTTTCTCTCTTTCCATTTAAAATTCACTTTGTCTTTCACGAAAACAAGACGAATAATGTCTCCAAGGGGCACGGGGTCAGAAAGGAAATATTTTCTTATCATTTCCGGCCATCATTTTGTTCTCAAGGCACTAAAAATAGTTACATCCACTCACTGGTAGCAAGAGGCGCTGCTATTTTCACTTTGCCCAGCATGAGTGACTGTTCCTCTCAGAAAGGCGCCAACCTGGAGGTGGACATCTGTGCCACTGAGCTGAGATCATGTTTTTCCCTAACATCCACTACATTTAATGTTACTGATGAGGCGTCAATCCCAGGCACGCACTCACACATATACACACACGCGCACGTGCATGCAGGCAGGCAGGCACAAATCCCACAAATTTTATCTCCAATAGGAATCAAACCTACAACCTCCAAGCCTGACAATGCGCAATGGCGGTTGGTACAGTTACTTGTTTCCATGAGTCATGATGAATTGTTGCCATGTAACACAACACCAAACCCAAAGACAAGACAAAATATCAGATTTTCAGCCAACAAAATGACTTGTTACAACAGAAGTCATTTGATAAAGCTCCTAATCATGTATTGAGCAATATTTTTTTTTTCCCTGATCACTTGGGCATCCATTACACAGACCACGTGACAAATGAAGAAGTCAGTAGAATATTCAACAAGCAATTGGACCCCATGAAGACCTACTGACAGTCGTCAAGAAGCGGAAAAATGAGTGGTATGGACATGTGTCCCGTTCAGCAGGCCTTGCGAAGACAGTCCTGCAAGGAACAGTCAGAGGAAGCCGCAATAGAGAAAGTCAAAGGAAGAGGTGGAGGACAAATCACATCCAAAGTGGACTGTAATGAGCCTAGCAGAATCTAAGCAAGCGGTGGAAGACAGGGACGGACGCAGAAGAGCAGTGGCCAGATCATCAGGGGTGCCCCAATGACAACAAACTATGTCAAGGGATAGGTGAAGGTGATGTCCAAGTTAGCCTTGTCCCTCCCCCCCCCCCCCCCCCCCCCCAACCTCTCCCCCTCACCCAACTCAACATAAAAGATGATGGGGTCCGGACTACATTACAGTAACCTACAATGACGTTAAAGATTACGATATTATTATTATTCTTATTATCATTACTATCATCATTCTTATCATTATTATCATTGTATTAGGTACTGTCATTATTATAATCATATTATCATCATCATTAGTAGTAGTAGTAGATATGATCATCATCATTATCGTTATCATCTTTATAATTATCATTATTATCATTGTATTCTTATTATTCTTATTATCATCATTATTATTATCATTATTTTTTTATTCTTGTTGTTCTTATTAGTATTATAACTATCATTATTATCATTATTATTTTTTTATCTTATCTTTATTACATCGCCAGTTGGTTCATTATTACTATTAATATCATCATTATATTGAAGACTACTTATATAGCGCCTATCCTTGGTGGTTTGAGATCAAGCTCTGAGCACTTTACTATCCACACTCTTGTTTACACAACCAGCTGCCTACCTAGGTAGAGCCGACAGACGAGCTGCCTGTTGGCGCTACATGCAGTCGTTTCCCTGAGTCATTCAGTCTGTCAGTCACACTACGGTTCACGGCGACCCAGCCTGACACTGTCTCTGCGACTCAAAATGAGCCGAGGTGACCGAGATCTCTTGAGACTGAAGGTCAAGTGACACAAGATGGAATATGGCTGGCTACATTGAGGTCAAGGTCAAGTCACCCAAAACGTGTCATGGCGATCCAGGTAGAAGGGAGTGACAGCTCTTGTGACAAAGGATGGGTCATAGTGATCGGAAGTGATGTCAAGGGATGGGTGTCCTAGAATGGGGTCACAGAAGCCAAACCCAGGTTACAGGTCAAGTTCAAGGTCAAGTGACGCCTGTCAAAAATGAAGCTAAGCTGGGGAAAAAAATGAAGCAGTCATGGCGACCTAGTATGGGTCATGATAATTCAGACATACCTGAAGGACAAATGAGACATGATGGGTCACATGGATCCAGAGGAATGTTACATTTTTCAGCGAACCAAATGTGCGGCGTCCACCTGTATAGTACATGTGAGGTAAGGGACACAGAGTGCACACGTGTATCTGGGTTACTGTGACCCCGTGCCGGGTCACCTGACTTGGAACATAGTCTCGTGTATCACCTGCACTCTGGGTCGCTCGACCTTCAATGCTATTCTGGGTCACTGTGAAACAGTCTGAGTCACTCGGTCTGGATCACAGTGTACCCTTCAGGGTTCTCTGACCTTTGACCTTGATTTTGGTCTATTAAAACCCATTCCGGTCAGTCACCATTCAGCCTTGACCTCGACCTTGGCACATTGTAAGTCACTCAGTATTATCCTCGCTCTGGGTTTGACTGTTACTGTGCAATTTCGTCAAGGTGTGTTTGATGCGGCCTGTTCTGTACCGTTGAAACTTATCATTTTGAATCGCTCACCCAAGCTTTCACCTGGGCACGGGTCATGGTGGCCCACTATGGGGAATTCGACTGTCCATTCAGTGCGGGTCGTTAAGTCCTCTTGGCCAGTGGTTGGCTTTTAACTTAGATGTATGTCCCCGTGACTCTGGGTCACTTAATCATTACCAGTGCTCTGGAGTCACCGTGACAACTCGTGTCTTACTATCAAGCAGTTTGGGTGATTTGATTTTCAATCCAGGTCATAGCTATCCATCCGGGATCACTTAGCTTTTGTCGTCACTCTGAATTCCTGGACGAGGGTCTGCGAACTCATTTTGGGTCACTTTGTATCATTGCGGGGGTCAGCTGGCCCATTTAGAGGCACTGTCACCCTTGATTCTTACACACAGATCAGACAACCCATTTGAAGACCTTTGTATCGATTTGGATCCCCACACATGGGTCAGATGACCCATTTTGAGTCATTAGCTGCCACTCTGAATTCTTACACACGGAGCAGTCAACAGAGGACCCATTTTTCATCACTTTATATCATCACTCTGGATTCTACACATGAGTTAGCTGACCCATTTTCAATCACTTTATATCATCACTCTGGATTCTACACATGAGTTAGCTGACCCATTTGGAGTCACTTTGGATCATCACTCTGGATTCTACACATGAGTTAGCTGACCCACTTGAGTCACTATATATCATCACTCTGGATTCTACACATGAGTTAGCTGACCCATTTTGAGTCACTATACATCATCGCTCTGGATTCTACACATGAGTTAGCTGACCCATTTTGAGTCACTACATATAATCACTCTGGATTCTACACATGAGTTAGCTGACCCACTTTGAGTCACTACATATCATCACTCTGATTTCTACACATGTGTCAGCTGACCCACTTTGAGTCACTACATATCATCACTCTGATTTCTACACACATGTATCAGCTGACCCACTTTGAGTCACTATATATCATCACTCTGGATTCTACACATGAGTTAGCTGACCCACTTTGAGTCACTACATATCATCACTCTGGATTCTACACATGAGTTAGCTGACCCACTTTGAGTTACTTTATATCACCACTCTGGATTCTACACATGAGTTAGCTGATCCATTTGGGGTCAGTTTGTATATATCACTCTGGATTCCTACACTTTGGTCAGCTGACCCATTTTGAGGCACTGTATTTCACCTAGGGTCCCCATGACCCCCTGAGAATCAAAAACCTTTTCATGGCTCAGATGATCCGTCATAAATCACTCGGTCACTCAAACTTTCACCTCAATGTGCATCATGAAATCCTTCTCCGAGTCATTTGATCTTTACTCTTGGGGAGATCAGAATCATTAACAATACTTCCTGTCATTGTAATACATTCTGGGGTTTACCATGACACATTTTAGGTTGCCATGACATTCTAGCTTACCATGACACATTCTGTGTTACAATGACACATTCTGAGTTATCACGACATACTGGGGTATCATGACACATTCTGGGTTACCATGACATTCTGGCTTACCATGACACATTCTGTGTTACAATGACACATTCTGAGTTACCATGACATACTGGGTTATCATGACACATTCTGGGTTACCATGACACATTCTGAGTTACCATGACACATTCTGGGTTACAACGACACATTCTGGGTTACAATGACACATTTCTGGGTTACCATGACACATTCTGGGTCACTTAAGTCACTGCAGAACATTCTCAGTCATGTAACCTTCAGCATCACTTTGGGGTCACCATGGTCCATTTTGGGTCACGTAACCTTCAGCACCATTGTGTGTTGCTATGACTCATTTTGGGTCATGTATCCTTCAACATCACTTTGGGTCATTGTGATCCAGTTTGGGTAACGCAGCCTTTAGCATCACTTTGGGTCACTATGACCCATTTTGGGTCACATAGTCTTTAGCATCACTTTGGGTCACTATAACCCATTTTGGGTAACGTAACCTTCAGCATCACTTTGGGTCACTATGACGCATTCTGGGTCATCAGTCCTGTTTTGGATCTGTATGAGTTGACCCGCTGAGGGTTACTCGACTTTTAACCTTCACATGGGTCGCTACATCAGATTCTGGGTTACTTGACCTTTACCTTTGATCAAGGTCAGATGACCTGTTTAGAATCACAAGGTTCTTTTTTTGTTTAAGCCGTGATTTAAAATGGGTGGACATAGACATGGATAAGTAGAAACGACCTGGTAAAGGTCGACAGGGGTGGGGGTATGGTGGGGGAACAAACACCTTCGTAATCATAGACCTGGGAAAAGATATTCCTCGGGGAACATAGACTTGAGGGGAATGACTCGAGGGAACAAGGGTCTAGGGAAACATAGAAACGTATGGAGGAGGACACCGACTGAGGGAAAGAGAAGGGGGCAGAGAGCTGGAGGAAATATGGACTTTGGGGGGGGGGGGGGGGGGGGGGGGGGGACATCAATAATGAAACCTAAAGATTGTGCATGGTGAGCGAGTATGGAGCGAGCATATTTTAAACAAAAGGAGGGCAAAAGAAGAGAAAAAAAAGTGGAGAAAAAATAGGGGGGGGGGGGGGGGGGGGGGATAGGGGCCCCACTTAAAAAGAAAAGAAATTAAACAAAAAAGTACACTCACACACAGACAGAGGGGGGGGGGGGGGGGGGGGGGGCAGTGACGAGAAAAACTTGGGAGGTTGGAGGACCCCCCTCTCCTCCCTGAATAAAAAGACTTCGGGGAACTAACAGGCCCCAATGGAATGGCCTCTCTCTCTGTCTCTGTCTCGCTGTCTCTCTCTCTCTCTCTCACACACACACACACACACACACACACACACACACACACACACACACACACACATGGTCGGTGAGACAGAGAGAGAGAGAAACTCAGAACTCGAGAACTCTTTATTCAATCAGGATTGATATTTCAGGCAGACCCTAGTCTTCCTGTCTGTCCTTGCTAAGCTAAATCATGCGATGGGATTAAACAAAAAACAAAAACAAAAGAAAACAAATTAAGCTAAAAGGGATAGAAAGGAAAAAAAAAATGATATGCACACAGGATTATGGAGTACATGATTCACACACACACAGACCTTCATTCGCAAAGGCCTGACAAAAAGCATGCATATGCAGTTGTAAAGGTAACAATGCAGTCAACAATGATAACAAAATGGAAGGGTGGGGGGGGAGGCGGGAGGATGGGGTGGGTGTGGAGGGTGAGACTGCGTTAGGGAAAGGAAACAGAAAATCGAGACGGAAAAAAACCCACCTTTTGCCAAAACCACACACACATGCGCACATGCACTCACATCCATGCACGCGCACACACACACACACACACACACACACACACACACACACACACAAAACACTTCTCTCTAAGTTAGATGAACGGTGACTATATGATGATGTTACTGTATATGTTCAGAGAGAGAGAGAGAGAGACAAGAGAATTTATGCATGTTTAGGTCACTGCCCCTCATGAAGGGGTGCAACGAATACCGTCATAGAAGCACCATAAGAACTACACACAGATCTAACCAACACGTGCTCAGAAACTATCCTAATGTAACATAAAAGACAGCAATTTGAACGCCTTAAATAAATAAATCAACATTTCTGACTGTTTGTTCATAAGTACATGCCGAAAGAAATGTTAATCACAAGAGATTTGGGACTTTATAATTAGACAAAGGTATAAACTGAGCTCATGATTTTAGCCGGACAGGACAACATGCAGATGCACTTCACTTTCTATCTCCTCTCTACAAAGTCGACATAATAAATCTGCATTGTAAAGGAAGTGAAGAGAGAGAGAGAGACAGACAGACAGACAGACAGAGAAAGACAGACAGACAGACAGACAGACTGACAGAGTATCCCGTGAAAGTGTGACTGTTACTGTACTAACCCACAAGATCATATTTTTGTCAGTGAACGAACATTTCAGTTCGTGGTACACACTGATCTCAGAGTCAAATCAAGACACAAAGTTAATTTATGTTCATGCCACCAACCTTGAACAGATGCGCCGAAGACGCCGCAAAAACAGTATCCACACTGTGTATTGAAGATTCGCCATGTTAATGGCTTCTTGGTAATGCTATCTCCTAGCTCGTGAACCAGTCCAATGGCACTCCTCGTTCTTAAAAACTTCTCCTCAAAACGCGCTTGGGTCTTTTCGGTGCTCCTGTTTACATAATCAACCATCAGGAGAATTACAAACAATGACAAAACGTGTACCTCACATATCAAAGAACGACAGCTTAAAGCCCTGATACCGAAAAAAATGCACGTCATCAAAGACAGAACCAGTCAGTCAGTGAGTGAGCAAGGAGGAAAAAAAAAAAGAAAGAAAAAGAAAGAATGAATATCTTCAACCTACAGAAGTAAACGCACACTACCTGCACGTTGGACAAAAACCTGCTGTTGAACACAAAGTGATATGCACACTAACGTACGCCAGTTCAGGAGACAAAAAACGAACGTATACACGGGACACAACAATGAAGTGAAGAGAATGAACAACACCAATAGTACCTTACATTGGTTCAGCCATTATCAACACTGTAACAGAAAAGCTCTGCAGCGGCACAAGTGACTGTGCGTGTTGCTGCAATCAGGCAAAAGATTGAGGAAGTATTTCAATACGGCTTTTTGGGGGACTTGCTTTCATGGAACGAAGCAGGACAGCGTGGGCTGAGGTCACGAGTGAATCACACACAGACACTGTAACGGGCGCCCTTGCACATACGGATGTACCCCACGTGCGTGCACACACACACACACACACACACACACACACACACACACACACACACACACACTCGCACCAGCACTTGACCCAAAGGCTAATTCCGGCTCTTAAAGTAAGCAAGTGGTGGCGCCCCCTTCCCCCTCTGTTGCCACCGAACCCTCCCTCCTTCATCCATAAATGGGCAACTACAGGAGCAGGCTCAACTTTTCCACAGTGGTTACCAACACAGTGAATCAACAGGTTAGTTAACAGGAATCGCCAGGAAGTCAGACACACACACACACACACACACACAGTGAATCAACAGGTTAGTTAACAGGAATCGCCAGGAAGTCAGACACACAGACACATACACACAAACGAGAGATAGATAGACTGATCTAGGATGTATTTAAGTTTTGACAACATTGTCTCTTACCTAGCTTATTCCTGTTTTTAATATATAAGAGAGAGAGACAGACAGACAGACAGAGAGGTACAAACAAAACCAATGCTATTTTTAGGGGAGTGAAAAGAAGAAACAAATCTCTTTCAATGATATGTGGAATATTTTTCCCCTTACAGTACATATAAACAGTAATTTATTTTTTCTCCGATCAGCAGTCAATCTGAGCACTGTTCATAATTATACTCTCTCACAAGTTCAAAGGTCAGGAAAGTATCAATTCAAGAACAGGCCCCACTGAGCACTGGGGGCTTTTCCGTGTCAAGAGTGGCAAGCACAGGTGATTGAAATATGATCTCGTCAGAACAGGAACCTCAGTGGCAGATCGCCAGAGCAGACACAGGCAAAGAAAGTGAGAAACCCTTTAGTTTCAGCTTCAGTTTCATCAAGGAGGTTCCACTGCGTGTGGACTAATCCATATATGCCACACCACATCCACTAACTTTTTAGACCACACTGCGTATGATTTAAAGTTGATAGATAAATAATTAATAATGACTTTGATGAGAGAATTTAATAAGAGGGTCTCATGGCTAGGACTTTGCAGATGTCTGACCTATGCATTAGTCCAAAGCCCTGGTCAGACCTTGTGTACCTACCCTACAGTGGTTGTGCCATTATTATCACTGTATATGTGTGTGGTGACTATACACATGTCTGTGCAAGGCTGCATGGGCATGGGCCCGTGCTTGTGTGCAATCTCATGTGTGTGCATATGATGTGTGTATGCGTATGCATGTGTGTGTGTGTGTGTCTATGCACACACACACGTTTTCGCACTTGTGCGTGCACACACATTGTGTGTGTGTGTGTGTGTGTGTGTGTGTGTGTGTGTGTGTGTGTGTGTGTGTGTGTGTGTGTGTGCGCGCATTTGTGCATGTGTGAGTATGTGTGTACAGAAGTGCATGTGTGTGTGTGTGTGTGTGTGTGTGTGTGTGTGTGTGTGTGTGGGCATTTGTGCGTGTGTGAGTATGTGTGTACAGAAGTGCATGTGTGTGTGTGTGTGTGTGTGTGTGTGTGTGTGTGTGTGTGTGCTGAAGTGCATGTATGTGTGTGATTTTTAAGATTTATAGGAGCTCGCCCTTGTGTGGCACAGGACCTGGCACAGGCGTGCGAAGAGGTTTAACTTTATTTTGGAATGACAGGAAAGGGACGCTTAAGCCAGTGTGTGTGGACGCTGGTTATCTCCCCTCTACATCGTTCTGTGTGTATGTGTGTTACAACACCACTACACCTAGTTTATACTGTGCACACTGTATCCACTTTACAGACTGAATAGTAGATCACTAAGGAAAAAAAAAAAGTAACAACCGATCTGCTGCCCATGTGGAGGAAGTGGTGGACGAGAGAGAGGGGGGGGAGGGGGGGGAGGGGGAGAGGGGACAGTACCATAGACTTTATTTTTACTTACCAAAATTTGATGAGTGGGGATGGACTTGGAGGAGGGTGGAAGCAGGGATGAACGGAGGGGGCGGAGACAGGGACGGGAGCGGATGACAACACGGGTGGTGTTTATTCAGCGCTAGTCCTTCTACTCAACCAAACCTTGAAGAGTTGGAGGAGAGGGAGGAGAAGGTGAAAGGGGGAGGGGGAGGGGAGTGTATGGGAAGGAATGAGGGAGGACAGAAAATAAGGGAATGGGGGAGGGGGAGGGGAAGGAGTGGCAAAAATCCATTCCCATTTAACAACAAGAAGCAGAAAATCTGACGCTCACCCGCCACACCATGTCTTTTCCCACTGCTCCATGATGTCTTTTCCCACCACACTATTATGTCTTTTCCCATCACACCATGATGTTTTTTTCCTATCACACCCATGATCTCTTTTCCCATTACACCATGATGTCTTTTCCCATCACACTATCATGTCTTTTCCCACTCACTATGATGTCTTTTCCCACCACACCATGATGTCTTTTCCCATCACACCATGGTGTCTTTTCCCACACACCATCATGTCTTTTCCCACACACCTTGATGTCTTTTCCCACCACACCATGATGTCTTTTCCCACTCACCATCATGTCTTTTCTCACTCACCATCATGTCTTTTCCTCACACACTATGATGTCTTTTCCCACACACCATCATGTCTTTTCCCACACACACATCATGTCTTTTCTCACACACCATGATGTCTTTTCCATCACACCATGATGTCTTTTCCCACCACACCATGATGTCTTTTCCCACCACACTATGTCATTTTCCCCATCACACCATGATGTATTTTCCCATCACACCATGATGTATTTTCCCATCACACCATGATGTATTTTCCCATCACACCATGATGTCTTTTCCCACCACACCATGATGTCTTTCCCCACTTGACAATGACGTCTTAATCTGCTAACTTTCCAACTTCCTATATCATTTTTATCATTACCATTATCATCATTATTTTCATGATTATAACTATTAGTACATTTCTTAGATTCTATCTTACTATCTTTTCTACTATCTATATCCTCCTCCTCTCCTCCTCCTCCTCCTTTTCTTTTCGTTTTCATCATCATTACCATCACCTCCTTTTTCTCCCCCTCCTCCTTTTTCTTTTCTTTTTCATCATCATCACCATCATCGTCTTCATCACCTTTACTATCATTATCATCAGTGCTATTGATAATAACACCTTATCATTGTAACTATTATCTAAATCCTCTCTTTCCTTTTCTTCTATCAGTATTGTTAAGTACTGTTATTGTTACAATTACTGTAATATGATTGTTAGTAATTTTACCACTATTATTATTATTATCATTGGTAGTTGTAGTAGTACAATTGTTACAATTACTGTTATCATGATTGCTAGTAATTTTACCACTATTATATTATTATTATCATTGGTAGTTGTAGTAGTACAATCTTCTTTACTACACATCATCATTATTATTATTATTATCATTTAAACTGTATTGTCTTCCCTTCAGCCATGTTTGCATTCTGTAGCCTGTTTGAACCCAGTTCAAATCTATATGTGACTCTGTTTTCATCCTTCCTTTTCAGTGCCCTAAACGTTTTGTGTCCTGCCTAAAGAAGACCAACCATGTCGACACCCATTGTGTTTATTCTGTACTGTGTTTACCCTTCAGTTTTGGTGCCACAGTTCTTCTGTCTTGCTCTAGTTTCCACTCCAGTATCTTCAGCCGGAGAACTCTGTACCCACACCCACATAAAGTCAGCAAAGAACATGTTGCCCAGCTCTGCCACCACTGGTGGTCAGAGCTGCAGCAGGCTGTTTTTTTTTTTTCAGTTATGTGTATCTTTGGACCATTTTAAGCCCCCCATCCAGCCCCACTTCTTTCCCCACTGCTAATTATTCACCCTTGCTGAATCAAAGGAATTTTTGGTTTCAGTTTCAAAACTTGATCAGAACTGCTTGAATATACTATGAAATGGACTTGTCAGTTGATAAACTATCAATACCCTGCTTCACGAGACTGTAAGATGAGCTTAATATCTTAAATCAGGGAAAAAAAGTTCATAATCTCTCTTTCAATTGTTCAAACTGAAATGTACTACTTTTCAAGGGCTATCAAGTTCAAGTTCATCTCATCTCATCCAGAATCCTCATCAAGCTCAGATCAGAGGTATTCATCACACTATTAAGTTTCATTATTAACAACCTATCATGTTCTTCTCAGAGTCCTCATCACACTCAGATCAGAGGTATCATCACTATTAAGTTTCAGCAGCTATCATGTTCATCTCACAATCTCTTCATCAACCTCAAATGCAAGGTATTATTAAATTTCAACTGTTCGCTAATTCAACTCACAGTCTCTTCATGAAACTCAAATGAAAGATTTGAAGTATTGCTGTCAATTCATCTCATGGACTTTCTATGAAGCTCAATGAAAGATATAAATTAGTAACTGCTGTGAAGTGTAACTGCTATCAAGTTCATCTCAAGGACTTTCGATGAAGCTCAAATAAAAGATATAAAATAGCAACTGCTATCAAGTTCAGTTCATGGGCTTTTCATCAAGCTCAAACCAAGACTTTTTCTGAGTACTACCGTAACTGACTCCTCTGGAGAATACATCTGCCTCCTATCTACATCTGGAAGAGCATAAAAAAGAACACTGATTTTTTTTTTTTTTTAATACAAAGATTTTGGCTACAGAAATCAACCTGAACCCATGGAGATCATGCCACAAAACTACAAAAGAGGTGGTTATCACTTGTCCGCAAACTAACACCTAGTGGCAAAGGGCAATATTTCACTTTGGCTGCCAGTTGCAGGGAAGAGAGACTCAGGACTGGAAATTCACAAGACTGAAGATTTGTGATTATCAATTTAAGATTTCAAAAAGATAGCCTGTTGAGACAAAATATGCTAATATGACCTAAAGAAATTATTCTTACATGCCAACACAAAACTTGGCACTCAAATCAAAATAAAGAAAAAAACAACATATTTATTCAAGGAGAGACATGCCAACTCACAGTGACCTATGTAATCAAAATCATTAAATAAAAAAAAATCTTTCTCACATCAAAAACATACCTGGATGAATCTGATTTGTTATGGTCCATCTATCATCTCTGAATTCCTTCCACTGATGAGTCAGCAGGTCCATTAACTGAACTGCCATCGTCAGACACGGCCGAGGGCTTTGTCGGCACGGCAGAAGTGGAGGACGCAGCAGCAGCAGCCAGTCGCTCGGCATGGTAGTCATGCTTTGCCTCCTGCAGCAGAATGTTCTGCAGCAGGAGGCTGGTGTTGCGGGGCTGGGGCCGAACTGATGGCCAGGGGTTCCTGCACACACAGACAGACACACAGACAGACTCATGACTGGACCCCGGTCAGGAGATCTCCACTTCCACCAAAGAGACAAGTTTCCACCAGCATCTGGTGGGCTGGTCTATTTCTCCATCAACAAAGCCACACACTTTTTTTTCTCTGCCCTACAGAATCAGTTTCTAATGGAACTTGGCAGCCTGATGGAATGTGGTCCTGGGACCAGCCCATGAAGTGTTGGTGTGGACACAAAGGTCAGATCCTTTCCAGGGGTCATTCTGCAAGATTACACAAACACTACAGAATCAAACGAAGTGAAAGTTGGTGGAAAAAATAATACAGGTCAAATTATGGCCAGACCACAAAACACAAAAAGATTGAATGCGTGCAAATGAGCACATATTTCAATCTGTTTCCTTGTTTATTGGGGAGGGGGGGGGGGGGGGGTTGTGTGTGTGTGTGTGTGTGTGTGTGTGTGTGTGTGTGCCACATTAATTTTGGTGCAGATCCATATCACAGATGTGGATCAAAGGCAGATTCAGGATCCGTCTGACCGTGGTGGAAGTCTGCACTCTCCCATGTGCTCCTCTAGTTCTAGTTTAATTTTAAACTGGACCCTTGCCTTCCCTGGATTTCCTTGCCACAGTTTCTCTCCCCAGATGAAAAAGTGCTGAAAGAGAAAACAAATGGTTCCCCACTCTGGCTGTGTCTGCTTGTGCACTCTGCCTGGTGGTAACTGTTTTGAGCTGTGGGATTCAATGTGACAACAATCGCAATGGGCAGGTACATCGATGCAGAACTTCCTAACTCTGGGGAAGCTTGACACTGACCTCCACTGCATAGTGATCCAAATCTCTAGCTGAGGCTATGTGCATGAGTTTGTTACGTGACTACTGTCATCTGTTTCTGGGCCAAACAGGCTTCCTGAGCAAGAGCTCATATGAATAGCCACTCATATTTCTAATCCCTCTTGAGAAGCTATTTTTGACTTCAGCTATCTTCTACACACTTTGACCCCAGCTACTGTTTTCTTCATTTCCATCTCACAACTGGCTTTTTTTTTCCAAAGCCCATTTCTTTTGTTCTCCAGATCCCTGGCTTAAAATGTACTTTAACCCTCTTGCAATTACATTTTCCAACCCAAAGCTGCTCCTAGTATTCATATTTTTTTGAGAAATCGATGGAATGCGATCAGGTTGCAGTCCTAGTTTGTGTGAATTAATCGTTTCCTACACCCCATGCCACTGCTAAAATTTCAGGGATGCCCATTTATTTTGGCCAGCCTTGACTTCAAACAAGGTCGCAGTAAGTGAGGGGAAAGTAACACAGCATGTGCGGCCGGTTGCGGCGGTAACAAACACCAGGGGAGACAACAGAGGGGCCGGATATGGGTGAAACAAATGCAAGAGGGTTATACATCAGCACAAACACTTCAGCTTTGCACTCCAGTAAGTGTGGTTGTCGATTCCATGACAAAATCAAGGTTTGTAGAGTAATGGAATTAAATGAGATATATATATGTCAATCGAAACTGAAATCTGCACATGTTTATCGTGCTGGACAACTGGACAATAAATGGGCAATTTTAGTATGGACGGTCGACATAATTCCGAGTTGGCTGAGAGTGAAACAATTTATTGCCAAAACTTTTTTTTTTTTTTTTTTTTTTTAACAGGAATACTTTGTAATATAACAGGCCTGTCCAGACCCTATGGAGGAGAACACTGCCTTGTCCCCAAACTGATAACAATCATCAT
>JADBJO010005354.1:62664-70164 GCA_016801955.1 Conus betulinus | reverse complement strand
GGCGATTCAGTGTTGTAAGCAGCATTCATCTGGGGTTAGGGGCGTGAATTTATTACATCATGAGAGCAAGAGTTATCCTACATGTTTGTTATTTACTGTTTACAGTTCCTTACCTCATTTCAGATTTCCTCTCCTTTCTAACTACAGTACAGAACAAACTTGTCACTCTAAAAGCTTTACATGGCAGAACAGAAATTAATTTCTCTCAGAGCATGTGAGCCACCATAGTCACAACAAGCAATGTTCATTAAAAAAAAAAAAAAAAAAAAATTCTGAGCTGAATTCAAGGCAGACAAGCTGGTTTCCTCTATCATGTCATAGGAGGTTGGATTTCCTTGTCCCAGAAAGCCACATAGAACAATGCCAAGCAGGGACATAGAACAATTCCAAGCAGGCACATAGAACAATTCCAAGCAGGGACATAGAACAATTCCAAGCAGGGACATAGAACAATTCCAAGCATGGACATAGAACAATTCCAAGCAGGGGCATAGAACAATTCCAAGCAGGGACACAGAACAATTCCAAGCATGGACATAGAACAATTCCAAGCAGGGACATAGAACAATTCAAGCATGGACATAGAACAATTCCAAGCAGGGACACAGAACAATTCCAAGCAGGGACACAGAACAATTCCAAGCATGGACATAGAACAATTCCAAGCAGGGACACAGAACAATTCCAAGCAGGGACACAGAACAATTCCAAGCATGGACATAGAACAATTCCAAGCATGGACATAGAACAATTCCAAGCAGGAATCCATAAATAAATGCTCGTTTGGGCATCCCTAACGCTGTAGATGAGCAGGAGCGGACTGTGTTCAACAACAGGGGCTGCAGTTGGACAGAGCTCAATGAGCAGCTTTCAGTCACACATAGAGCATCTCCTCCTCACATACAGATTCTGTAATCAGATCAATTAAAAAAAGACATTTTTTCATTCATGTTGAATCACCACTAGAACACGCAGCAATTTCTAGCAAATAGCAGCACAGAATCTTCCTTTTCTCTACTGTGCCAATGACTGTTGTTTTTCGTTTTTGATATTTTTCACAGTTGTGCTTGAACTAGTTGTTGAAGGTGCTTAAGAGTAATGTGTGTGTGCGGGCGCGTGTGTGTGTGTGTGTGTGTGTGTGTGTGTCACTTGCTGTGTGTGTGTGTGTGTGTGTGTGTGTGTGTGTGTGTGTGTGTGTGTGTATGTGTGCCTGTGTGTATGTGTGTGTGCGTGTGTGTGCATGTGTGTGTGTGTGTGTGCGTGGGTGTGAGTGTGGGTGTGCACGTGTTTGTGTGTGTCACTGTATGTGTACGGGAGAGAGACAGACAGACAGACAGACAGACAGACATCACTATGTGTACGGGAGAGAGAGAGACAGACAGACAGACAGACAGACAGAATATGCCATATGAGTTTGTTTATGTGTATGTGTGTCACTTGTGTGTGTTGGTTTCATAAGCTGAAATGTTCAATGTTCATGATTTTGGTGACTGTGTCATGAGTACCAAGGATTTTTCCTTGTTTGCTTAGTGCATCTTGTGGTCTGCAATTGTGACAGGCAAACTGGCCCCAGTCAGGATTTTTCCATGTTTGTTTCATGGGTCTTGTGGTCTGCAATTGTGACAGGCAAACTGGCCCCAGTCAGGATTTTTCCATGTTCGTTTCATGGATCTTGTGGTCTGCAATTGTGACAGGTAAACTGGCCCCAGTCAGGATTTTTTCCATGTTCGTTTCATGGATCTTGTGGTCTGCAATTGTGACAGGTAAACTGGCCCCAGTCAGGATTTTTTCCATGTTCGTTTCATGGATCTTGTGGTCTGCAGTTTGTGACAGGTAAACTGGCCCCAGTCAGGATTTTTCCATGTTCGTTTCATGGATCTTGTGGTCTGCAATTGTGACAGGCAAACTGGCCCCAGTCAGAATTTTTTCCGCGTTCGTTTCATGAATCTTGTGACCTGCGTTCACGACAAGCTGGAGCCAATCAGGATGTTTCCTTGTTTGTTCTGTATCATTTGTGTTACAGAGAGTAACTGCCTTACAATGGAGGCAAAAGTTCTCCCTTGTTTGGTGTTTACTGACAGATTTGTTGAAAATCACTTGGAAGGGTTCCAGGCAGGTGCATCCTGATTCAAAAACCCTACTTAATGCTGCTGCAAACTTCCTTTCGAAAGAGATCCAACTGTCAACTGTCATGGCTGAAATAAAGTTGTGTGTTTATTTGACATCTGCAGACACATACAGCATTTTCTAATTTAAACTGATTTTGACCTTTAACAGAAATAAATCACACTGGACAGAAAACTGCCTGAAGGGAGCAGGTGTTTCCAGTATAGCCTATAGGTCTTGCCAGGCCTGAAGGCCCTTGACTCCTCAAAAGCCAGTGGCCCTGACAGTGACAACATCAGCAGCCATGCATGCTGAAGAAGTGCCTCACAAGATTACCTCAGCACTGACCTCTTTTTTTTCCAAGTGTCTCTGAATAGCAGTATGGTTTCAGCAGATTGGAGAACTGCACTCGGGGGGGGGGGGGGGGGGAGGGGGGGGGGGGAGGGGGGGGGGGGGGGATAGTTCAGTGTTAGAGTGCTGGACTCATAATCTTGTGATCCTGGGTTGTGGGTTTTGCCAGACTGTTTCGCTACAGGAGGATTTTTCCCTCAGAGCTGTTATTGGTTCTGATTCCATCTTCCAAACAGTCCTTCAAATGAGACCATAAACTGCAGGTAAGGTAGGGTACTGCTGTTTATAGCCCAGCCGACCGCAAAGGGCCATATCAGGGCTGTCACCATGTTAAAATCAACTCACAATTCATTCATTCACACAACTCTTTAAAATATATCTTCCAAAAACCCACGGGAAATTTTGTTACAAATCTTTTCACTGTAAAATCTCAGATCCAATGAAAAATATAATCTCTTTCAAGAATTCAAAGATCGCATCAGGTGGAACATCTCTGAACAAGATTTTCATGGAATCTGCTGCAAAATGTTTGCATCTTATATCATGTAAGTCCCAACACTCTTAAAGAATATGTTTCATTATGAGTGGTACATGACACGGAATGCACCATGGAGCTTCTTCACTCTTTAAAGGTATGAATGAGTAAAATACGAATGGCCGGTGTGCAGCCGGCATGGAACCGTTTCTTTTTCTTTGTCACCACCAGACGTGGATGAAGAACTCTTTTAGGTTTGGACGGATCTATAAACCGAGGTTCCATGTGTGAATCCCATCACCAACTTTCGGAGGAGAAGGCCAGTTTGGCCATTGGTTTGGATGACAAGTTACGCATAACATGCACCCTGCGTGAGAAATGGAAAGATTGAGGTAAGTAAGCAGATCGAGTGACCATATTGACTGGATGACATGGGAAACAACTGAATGAAGCGCCAGCCAGCATCTCTTCAGTTGGCACTACCCAGGTAGGCAGCCCATTGTGTAAATGAGTGTGGATTGTAAAGCGCTTAGAGCTTGGTCTCTAGCTGAGGATAGGTGCTAGAATTATTCATAATAATAATAACTTGTCTCCCCTGACTCAAGACAGAAGAGACACACAAGGCAGAAAACTACATCTCGCTGATGAGCATTGTCTGCAAGATCCTGGAACAATCCTTGTGAAGAGCATCATTAGCCATGCTAATGTGCATAAAAGTCTTGTTCACTGAAACATGAGTTCTGAAGAGGTAACTCCTATGAACCACTGCTCCTGGTATTTGTCGATATGTTTCTGACACAATGGAAAGTGGCTCCCAGAAACTCAGGAAGATGTCATTATGCTTGATATTTTTCCAAGACAATTTGATAAGTCAACCATTTCTTCCTGATCTACAATTCCAGCACATTCCTGAGAGGGTGTGCATGAGGACTAAAAAAGTTCCTCACAGACAAACACTACAGTCTGTGGCTGTTGGTGAAGTCTGATCCCATACCTGTTCAGTCAGGCGTTTCCCAAGGCTCCCTTCCTGGACCATCCCTCTTCCCACACTACATCAATCATTCAATGACTTGCCATCTGGTCTCAAGGCTACGATTTGCCTCTTTGTTGATGATGCGATGTACCACAATAGCATTAAGAACTCACAGGATCAGAAACCAATTTGATTAGACCTGAAGACCTGATTCCATCCTGCGAACAGAAGTGGAAAATGTCTTTCCACCCAGGTAAATGTAATACCCATATGACAAGGCTCAGAAACACCCTTGTAAAGGCCTTAGCTTGCAATGACACCAGCTCCAGACTGTGTATGAAACGAAAAACCAAGGTATCTACATACCTGACTTGGAGAGGGATGCCCATGTCAATAACATGATGACCAAGGCTAGCAAGACTGGGCTTCCTACAAAGGAACTGAAAGGAAAGCCAGAGAATGGACATACATCACCCTGACCCCATCATTGCTGGACTATGCAAGTCCAATCTGACATCCCCACACCAACACCAGTACTGACCCCATGGAAAACGTCCAGAGGCATACTATGAGATGGGTTTGCCAGAATTACATTTACACTCAGGCCAAAAGATCTGAGTACTTGCTATTCCTGCTCCAGTGACCCAAACTGGAGACCCAGCACATGGAAGTCTACCTTGTCACCATGTGTAAATTATCATCAATTATCATCATGCATTGCTGTCATTAGTAATAATCAATTATAGCCACACCCCAACCAGCTGTCATGGTGGAGTCGCCACCAGCATAACTAACTCCTTTGTTTATGATGTCCCTTGCCACTGCATTCAGTACACCTCATGATTCCTCAGTGGAACTGTCTCCCAGATAAGTTGTTATAGGACCTCCATTGAACTCCTTCAAAGGGCAGCTACCCGCATATCACATACAAACTAAAACTATCAGATCTGTTCCCCCATCCATCCCATCCTCACCCTTCACTCCCCATTCCCCCTCCCCAGCTCTATCAGAAGTCCTGGGAGTCAGGTGTCATTGCCTACCTAATCTGTGGTGGACCTGATCATGTATGAGTTGGACTGGGCATTACCTTTGCTCTTTACAAAAGGATTGGTTTGATACGTGTGATATGTGGCCTCTCCATTTCACAGAACCACAGAAATATTTGGCTTTAGGCTAAAAGCCTTTTGCCCTCGTATTAGTGTCCATTTATGTGCTTTTGGATCACTATATACTCTTAATATAGTGAACAGTCCCATAGCATAATCAGGCATAATGTAGGCCTATACGATATTTATCACCGTCTCAATAAAGGTTTAAATCAATTCCCATTCTCTTTTCTTTCTTTCATCTTTCTGCTGGACCAAATGCTTATCCTCCAAATGCAGTTGATAGTCTAATAATGATGACATCAACAGAAAAAGACGAAGAGACTGGGGAACCCATAGATGGGACACATGCTTACGACACCAGGCATTCATTGAAGTGATTTCCAGTAAATTTACAATCTGAAGATCAGATCTATCAACTGGTTATAACTAACGAGTTTCATTTTCTAATTTCTTTCATTTGATCAGTATCACAAATGATGTTCACTCACTTTTTTCGGCATAACTTCTTGTTTCGTCACATTCAGCATAGGTCGACTCAATTCTCTCATGCCGGGCAAGCGCTGTAAGGTGCTTTCTCAATCATTTCAGTCGCCCTTTGGGTCCAGTGCCAAGTCCTTTAACTTTGGATAATTTTCTTGGGCGAAGTCTGACACGAAATTGCAACATTTTCAGGAATGGGTTACAGACGCGGGATAGGCCTGCTAGAGATAGAGAAGAGACGTACAGCAGAAGCTGAGAGAAAGTGAGCCCAAGGCCAGAGCTACTTCCACCTCCACTTTAGCACCCACCCACAAGTGGGCGTTCCTTCCGGGCCCAGATCAGCCTCACCTCTTCTTCTTTCCGTAGAGTGTCCACAATCATCAAGTTGATTATTCTGACACTTGCGTGTGTATGACCGTTTTCTATCCCGCCATTAAGGCAGCCATACTCCAGCTTCGGGGAAGGTGCATGCTATGTGTAACCATATACCCAACGGTCAAACTGGCCTTCTCTTCCGAAAGTTGGTGATGGGATTTTAGGTGTGTGCAAGGTGTTATGCGTGTGTTCACACACGGAACCTCGGTTCTCATTCGAAGGATTGTATTGGGAAAGGAGTTAGCACCAGTGTTAACTCCAAGGGAAAAACCCCCCCCCTGTACCGAAACGGCCCGGCAGAGATGCGAACCCGCAACCCAAGATTACGAGTCCGATGTTCTACCAACTGAGCTATTCCGGCCCCCTGCGGACCCGCACTCAGCGATATTCCATCTGAGATTGAAGTCATGGTCATCTTCGAAATCGAAGGACGTACAACAACAGCCTGCTAGAGGAAAAAGAAACACCCGAAGGTGCTGGGGAGGACCCAGAGAAGCACTGTCTCCACCTGCCTTTTGAGCAGTCCTGTACCACCCTTGGAGGCCTATGTTGTGTTGACGATGGGTACAGGCCTGCGACACGTTAACTCTTTTATTTTGAAGTCAGTTTTAGTATGAGGGGTCGATGCGGTCATGACAGACAACTCTCGGAACCCAGTCCACAGCTTCGGAATACACTCAGGAGCATGAAGCGGCAATACCAACATTTCTCTTATTCCGCTCCGTGGAGAGTCACTGGGGCGCCACACTGAAACAATTCCAGAGCATGTTTCACCAGTTCTATCGGTTGTATGCCAAGACTTAGGTCTCTCTGCCCATTTTTCAATGTTGCCAGTCTATCGTTTTTTTTTTTTCCCCACTGTCAACCCGTCATCGACACAACGGTGATACGTCAGTGTTTTGTCTTCTCTCTCTCTCTCTCTCTGAACAGTTGCCTGAATACTTTTTTCGCAAGGCTATTAGACTTTGTTACTTGACCATACCAACAAACAAAAGCAACAGTCCTCCAAAGGGAAGAAAACAGTACACAAGATCACAACTCCACTCTTCATATTTTCGGCCACGTGGCCAGTTGTCAAAGATGGACATTACGTACTTGTATTGTTTTTTGTGTTTTTGTTTTTTAAATCTTGAAAAAGGACACGTGGCCGAAAATTTGAAGAGTGAAATTGTGATCTTGCATACCAACAAGTTTTTCTGTCTTAACCGATGTCCGACAGATTTTCGGTCATCTAGAGTCCAACCTGCTCAGCTTGATGCTTTGACCGAATAGATAGTCATATAACAACCTGTAATACCCGCCAAAAAGTAATAAATGGGATCGGCATGTTGGTGCAAGTCCAGATCAAGATATGGTTTTGATTTCCTTCCAGATAACGAACCCTTTGCTGTTTATAGGGTTGGTCGACATTGCTATCACAAATCTTAAATAAATGTCAGCGAACCGCAAAAAAAGAAAAGAAAAGAAAAGAAAAACGTGGACAAACGAATCACAAGACAAAACACGACACGTTTCGACCTCTTAGGTCTTCTTCAGGCAAGATAGGCTACAAAACAATTAGGACAACGAAAATGAACGAGCAATCACTTATCTTCAATTACTTCAGCGCAAGATAGGCGCTGGATCAGGCA
>JADBJO010005354.1:52664-60164 GCA_016801955.1 Conus betulinus | reverse complement strand
CTTATGTCCATCATATTGGCAATGGCATCATGTAATTCGTCTTCATATTGTTTATTGGAATCATTTTGTTGTCTATTCACTCCATAAAAATTAGGTTATTCCTTTTAGATCTGCCCTCAAGGTCGTCAGTCTTACTTTGCAACTGTTCGACTCGAGAGAGCAGATCATCAGAGTTTTTCTGTAACAGATTTTTGATTTTTCTTTTTTTTTTCAGATTATATCCACCTTACTTTCTAAATCCATCATGTTACTTTGTCACTCAAGATATTGCTCTGTCAGTCCTTTCACACACTGTTCTACCTTATCAAGCTTTCTGTTTGTTGTGGCGCTCTGAACTTTCAAGGACTGAAGCATCTCCACCACATCAGTAAGGATGGGCCGCCTGGAAGGTGGAGGAGCAGATTGCCCGCTGACCTGGGATGTCGTGGTCCTCCTGTCCATGCGCGCTTGCCTCTGCTGCCCAGTCTTGACCGCCTCCGGCTGTGCTTGGGTCCGGGGTTCTGCTCTACGTCTCCGCGCCTCATCAGCAAAGTGCCCCAGAACAGTAAGGTGAGGAGCAGGCCAAGGGTGACACCGTCCAGCCTGCTCCGAAGTGTAAACATGGCGATTCCCGCGGCGTTCTTCTCTTTGTCCCTTTTCATCAAGAACGACGTGAAGAGTGGCAAAAGAGGGCCGCATGTCGCTCAGAAAGCGAGTGGAGTGGATGGCATGTCTCAGGATGAAACACCTGGCAGACAATGGCGACCCTGACTGGCTTCCGTCTTCGTCAGGTGGGTAGAACTGGCGGATTGTCGAAACATGCGACTTACACGCTTCAGTGTACGGTCACGATCGACCCCCTGTGTGTGTGTGTGTGTGTGTGTGTGTGTGTTTGCTGCTGGGGTTCAGTGACATATGGTTCACATGGCCCCATTCATTCAAGATATCTACAGACTTTTGTAATGATGCATACATTGAACAAAGGTCAGAACTGTTTGTATGAATCGTCGTGTTATCACTAAAGAGTTCACAAGATTCTTCAATATGAAGAAGGAGATCTATCTATCTAAGTCCAAAAAGATGTTTGCACAGTCATCTGATAGATAGATAGATAGATAGATAGATAGACAGACAGACAGACAGTCAGATAGATGGATACATGGGTGGAATCGTTGTGTTATCACTAAGGAGTTCACAAGATTCTTCAATATGAAGAGGGAGATCTATCTATCTAAGTCCAAAAAGATGTTTACACAGTCATCTGATAGATAGATAGATAGATAGATAGATAGATAGATAGATAGATAGGTAGACAGACAGACAGACAGACAGACAGACAGTCAGTCAGATAGATGCATACATGGGTGGACTGATAGACGAATGGAATGGAAAGATGAATGGAGAGAGAGAGAGAGAGAGAGAGAGAGAGACAGAGAGAGAGAGAGAGAGAGAGAGAGACAGACAGACAGACAGACAGAGAGAGGGAGACAGACAGACAGATAGATGGTTGGATGGATGGGTGGATGAATGAAGAGACAGACCGACAAATCCTTTTCTTACCAGGCGTGCCTGTCATTAATACTTGAGACCTTACGCGCTGTAGAAATCTAGGTGTGCTTCCACACTCACAAACAGCTCGATCTGCTGGCCGGAGATCGCTCCCTGACGCGTGTATCATGTGACAATGAGCGTGCTGTGTACACTCTGTCAACTGACAAAGCAGGCTGCCCGTCACTGACTGTACATCTGCCGTACAGCCAGCCAGCCGTCGGTGGAGTGTCGGTGCGATGTGAATTTCATTACTGTCAGTGCAGAGATGATTGACACGGATGCCTCACTTGTCCTTACAATGTTGATTTCATTGTCGTTGCAAGAAAGACGACGTACGAGAGAAAAACGTTTCGGTGATGTTTACATGCTGTTACTCTCTGGATACTGCTCGAGCAGATGAAAGACAGGTCACAATCTAACTTCTCTTTAATCAAAAACAAATAAACAAACAAAAAAAACTTAACAGGATCTTCAGTTCGGGAATAATACACTCTGCAACCTAAGTTTGATGGATTCAGATTGAGTTTCTTCTGCTAGAAAAAAAAGGTTTATTCATAAACACATAAAAGTATAAGTTTCTCAGATAGATCATGTTCACCAAGTTAAAGAAAATCCAGTATGAAACCAAGACTACCGCGAAAGAACATGACCCTAAAAGCTTTCGCTATGAGGACGTAAAACTCAACAATTCACATTCCGATATGAGACAGAGACCCATTTTGTTTCGGAACTCTTCAATCTGTGGAATTCCAAGGAGAGTGGTCTCAACAAAGCATAGAAACTGACCACACACAAAAAAAAAAGAGAGAAAAAAAAATCATGACTTAAATGATTTTACAAACTAACAGTATGTACGGTTATTAGTAGCTTACGCTTATTTACTTGACAAAAAAAAAAAAAAAAAGGCAACGTCAAAGCAAAAGTAAGGGAGGGGGAGGGGACGGGAGAATTATCACTATAACCTTACGTATGAATTTATGGATAACATGCGCGTTATTGTAATGAAGAAGTATTATAAAAAAAAAAACAAAAAAAAAAAAAAAAACCAACAACCCCAAACAATTCATAGATTGGACTGGCACAGAATGTACAGTTTCACTGGTTTTAGTGCTCTCTCTCTCTCTCTCTCTCTCTCTCTCTCTCTCTCTCTCTCTCATCTCTCTCTCTCTGTTTACAGTTTCACTGTATTTAGGTGTGTGTGTGTGTGTGTATGCGTGCGTGCGTGCGTGCGCGTACGTGTGTGTGTGTTGTTTAACTGAACATCGTGTGATCGATTTTTTCAGACCTTCTGGCCTGTTTGATTGAGTTTCAGTTAGTCTGAATTTCACTTAATTCGGAGGATCAATCTGTAAAACGATTTGATCCTGTCTGGTAAGTATCATACAGTTTATGCTAAGATTTAATAATAAGATATAATTTGGGGGGAAAAAAGCTAATGTCATTTTTTTCAGTACAAATATGATTTCATTGTCTCCATACTAGTACTGATTTCATTATTATCTGTACAATGCTAATTCCACAGATGCCTTCGCATCCCCCAAAGTTGGAGTATGGCTGCCTCAATGGCGGGATAAAGAAAACAAAACAAAACGTAATACACACAAAACTCCACTCCCTTTGTTGGGTAGATGGGATTATTCCTTGCCTATTTATACAGCGAATGTCCGCAGGAGTATCAGCCTGCGCACGCAGAAAAAGCGAAAAAAAAATGCCTTCACATTGAGAATTCCATTGCCGTTTGTAGGCCTACAATGTTGATGTGACTGTCGTATATGCAACTGTGATGACGTCAGTGTTGTCTGTTCCGTGTTGATATTAACATTGAATGTACAGTGCTGACTTCACTGTTTTCGGAAATGTGTTGATGTCACTGTTCTCTAAACAGGGTTGACTTCACTGGTGTCTAAAATAGTGCTGACGTCACCAGGGCCTGCACAGTGTTGACGACACTGTAGTGATGACATCGCTATTGTGTGCACAATGTTGACGTAACGTTTTCTTCACAGTGTTGATGTCACTGTGATCTCTACATTGTTGACTCTACTTTTGAATTACAGTGGTGACGCCAGTGTTGTCTGTGCGGTGATGGCGTCACTGTTGTCTTGCAATGCTGACGTCAGTGTTGTCTGCGCATTGTTGATGTCATCGTTTTCTGTATAACGTTGATGTCACTGTTGTCTTACAGTCACTGTTGATTGTACCGTGTTGGAGATCACTGTTGGGTATAATAGCGATGACGTCACTGTATATATGTTCTGTGGTTAAGTGTTGACAAATGGTTGATTGTAAAGTAAGGGCGTCACTGTTGTCTGCGTACTGTTGACTTTGCTGTTGTCTGTATAATGATGAGGTCGCTGTTGTCGTCTGTAGTGTCGATGTCACTGTCACCTATGTATGATGACAAAACGCTGTTTTTCCTCCTCTCTGTGCCTCACTTGACTCAGTGTTGACGTCACTGCTGTCTGTCTACAGTGCCGACATCCCCCTTGTCTGTACTATGTTTGACGTCACCGTTTTTTCTGCACCGTATCGATGTCAACTGTTGCTTGCACGGCATAATTTTGTTGTCATTGTTCTCTGTATAGTGTGCTGAGATTACTGTTCACCTACATTACATTGATGTCATCACTGTCGTCTAAACAGTGCCGACGTTACTGCTGTCTGTGTAGTGTCGTGTTGACGTCTCTTTTTGTTGTTACGTTACGGTGATGCCATGACTGTTCTCTCTGCACAGTACTGGCTCCCCTGTTATCTTGTACAGTGACGACGTCACCAATGGCCACATAGTGGTGACCATAACCGTTGCCTGTGCGCGGTTGACTTTTACTGTTGTCAGGTGCAGTATTGATGTCACTGATTCTGTCTGTACAAGTTTGATATCACCGTTGTTTTGTACAGTGTTTTGATGTCACCTGTTTGTCTTACCAATGTCCAGTGGTTGGTTGGTTGACTGCGCAGTGTTGACCTCACTGTTGACATTTTTTGTCTGTACGCTTTTTGACGTCTGACGTCCTGCTCCTTGGTTGAACGCGCTGTTCGTTCTGTGCAGAGTTGATGTCATTGTTGTCTGTACAGCTCTGCTTCCTGTTTGTCTGTATAGTGTTAGCCATCACTGTTGTGTCTATACAGTGTTGACATCATAGTTTGTCTATACAGTGGTTGTTTGGTCGTCTGTTGTCTGTGCGCAGAGTTGATGTCACTGGTTGTCTTTACAGATCCGCTTCATGTTGGTTATATATAATGCTAACATCACTGTTGTCTATGAAACATGTTGGCATCACTGTGTTTCCCTCTATACAATGTTGATATCATAGTTTATCTCAATCTATACAGAGTGGTTTTTTTTTTTGTCGCTGTTGTCTGTACAGTGTTGATGTCACTCTTGTTTTTTTCCAGTGTTGATTTCACCAGTATCTGCCCAGTATTGACGTCACTGCCGTCCCGGCTGTACTTTGCTGACGCCATTGTTTTCTGTACACTGTTGGCTGTCATTCACGGTTGTCTGATAGATAAATGTGACGACACCATGACCAGACTGTAGATGCAACCCACAGTATAAGGTACCTTCATGACTCGAGTGTGAAGTGCGCTAATAGTACAACCAGTACAATGTACTGTGTCAAAGTCTTGTGACGTGTGGTCTATAGAATAACACGAGATTGAAGTCATGTGAGCCATACAACGGCTGTACAGAAAGGAAACCGATATGGGGGGCAGGGGAGGGGTCGCAGAACTTTTTGTGCGTGGAAGTTTTTCAAACGGTGATCCGTCCACTTTGCACCCAGAGCTGTCCCCACTGTAATCACTTCCCGGGGGGGGGGGGGGGGGGGGGGGGGGGGGGGGTGGGGGGGGAGGGGGTAGAGGGTTCTTAGGAAAAAAAAAAATATAAGCCAAAAGGAAATCATAGTGTGCGGGGAAAATAGGTCATAGTGCCAGTGGGAAAAGACATCATATAGTGTGGTGGGAAAAGACATCATAGTGTGGTGGGTAGAGACAATCATAGTGGTGGGCGGGGAAAAACATCATATGCATGGGGGCCCCAGACACCATGGGGTGTTGGGAAAAGACATCATGGTGTGGTGGGAAAAGACATCATGGTGTGGTGGTGGAAAAGACATCATGGTGTGGTGGGCAAAAACGATTTCATGGTGTGTTTGGGAAAAGACATAATGCCGTAAGTGGGAAAATAGATCATGATGTGGTGGTGAAAGACATTATGGTGTGGTGGGGAAAAGACATCATGGCATGATAACAAAAGACATCATGGTGTGGTGGGAAAAGACATAATGTGTGGTTGGAAAACGTTATGGTGTGTTGGAGAAAGGCATCAGGGCATAATGGGAAAAGTCATTATGACATGTTTGGAAAAAATCATTGGTATGGCGGGAAAAGACATCATAGAGTGCGGGGCAAAAGGCATTATGGGATGGTTGGGAAAGACATTATGGAGTGATAAGAAAAAGCAATCAGGGCGTCTTGGAAAAGGACATCATGGTGTGGTGGGGAAAAGACATCATGGTGTTGGGTGGGAAAAGACATCATGGTGTGCTGGGTAAAGACATCATGATGTTGATGGGGAAAAGACATCATTGTGTCGTGGGAAAAGAGATCATTAATGTGTAATGGGAAAAGGCATCATGGTGTGTGATGGAATCATGGTGTGATGGGAAAAGACGTCATAGTGTGGGTGGGAAAAGAAAACCATGGTGTGGTGGGAAAAGACACCATGGTGTGATGTGAAAAGACATCATAGTGTGGTGGGAAAAAGAGACATCATAGTGTGGTGGGAAAAGACATCATGGTGTGGTGGGAAAAGACATCATAGTGTGGTGGGAAAAGACATCATGGTGTGGTGGGAAAAAGACGTCATAGTATGGTGGGAAAAGACACCATGGTGGTGATGGGAAAAGACATCATAGTGTGGTGGGAAAAGACATCATAGTGTGGTGGGAAAAAAAAGTACGACATCATAGTGTGGTGGGGAAAGACATCATGGTGTGTGGGAAAAGACATCATGGTGTGGAGGGAAAAGACATCATGGTGTGGAGGGAAAAGACATCATGGTGTGATGGGAAAAGACATGATGATGTTGGTGGGAAAAGACATAATGGTTGTAATGGGAAAAGACATAATAATAATAATAATAATGATCTCGCTAGAGACCAAGCTCTAAGCGCTTTACAATCAACACTCGTTTACACAACGGGCTGCCTACCTGGGTAGTGCCGACTGAAGAGCTGCCAGCTGGCGCTTCATTCAGTCGTTTCCCGTGTCATCCAGTCAGTATCGTTCAATATCGATCACTCATTTTTTCCTTACTTCCTTCATTCTTTCCATTTCTCACTCAGGGTGCATGCTATGTGTAACGTGTCATCCATACCAACGGCCAAACTGGCCTACTCTTCCGAATGTTGGTGATGGGATTTTAACGTGTGTGCAAGATGTTATGCGTGCGTTCACACACGGAACCTCGGTTTATAGTCTCATTCGAAGGACTGTATGGGAAATGGAGTCAGAACCAATGTTAACTCCGAGGGAAAAATCCCCCTGTACAGCTATTCCGGGTCCCCCACATGGTGTGATGGGAAAAGACATGATGTTGTGGTGGGAAAAGACATCATGGTGTGGCTGGAAAAACATCATGGTGTGTGATGGGAAAAGACATGATGTTGTGGTGGGAAAAGACATCATGGTGTGGCTGGAAAACATCATGGTGTGATGGGAAAAGACATCATGGTCGTGGGTGGGAAAAGACATCATGGTGTGATGGGAAAAGACATCATAGTGTGATGGGAAAGGCGTATGGTGTGACTGAAAAAAACACATGGTGTAGTGAGAAAAGACATCAAGTTGTGTGGGATAGACATCATGGTGAGGTGGGTGAGCATCACATTCTCTGGTGGTGGGGTGGGTTGTTTGTTGTAGTTTGTAGTAATGTTGTAAATCTTGTTTAAATGGGAATGGATTGTT
>JADBJO010005354.1:32500-47522 GCA_016801955.1 Conus betulinus | reverse complement strand
TTTTGTTAATGATTCTGATCTCCCCTAGATTAAAGATCAAATGACTCGGAGAAGGATTTCATGATGCACACTGAGGCGAAAGTTCGAGTGACTGCGTGCTCTATGACGTATCATCTGATCCATGAAAAGGTTTTTTTGGTTCTCAGGGGGTCATGGGTGACCCAGAGTGAAATACAGTGCCTCAAAATGGGTCAGCTGACCAAAGTGTAGGAATCCAGAGAGATGTTATAAAAAGAAACCAAAGTGTGTCAGCTAACTCATGTGTAGGATCCAGAGTGATGATATAAAGTAACTCAAAAGTGGATTCAGCTAACTCATGTGTAGTAGAATCCGGAGTGATGATGATAAAGTGACCCCAAATGGGTCAGCTAACTCATGTGTAGGATCCAGAGTGATGATATAAAGTAACTCAAAGTGGATTCAGCTAACTCATGTGTAGAATCCGGAGTGATGATACAACGTGACCCCAAATGGGTTAGCTAACTCATGTGTAGAATCCAGAGTGATGATATAAAGTAACCCCAAATGGGTCAGCTGACCAAAGTGTAGAAAGAATTCACAGTGATGATACAAAGTAACTCAAAATGGGTCAGCTAACTCATGTGTAGAATCCAAAGTGATGATATAAAGTGACTCAAAATGGGTCATCTGATGTGTGTGTAAGAATTCAGAGTGACAAATAGTGCCTCAAAATGGGTCAGCTGATCTGTGTGTAAGAATTCAGAGTGACAAATAGTGCCTCAAAATGGGTCAGCTGATCTGTGTGTAAGAATTCAGAGTGACAAATAGTGCCTCAAAATGGGTCAGCTGATCTGTGTGTAAGAATTCAGGGTGACAAATAGTGCCTCAAAATGGGTCAGCTAACCCATGTGTAGGGATCCAGAGTGACACAAAGGTCCTCAAAATGGGTCGTCTGATTCGTGTGTAAGTATCCAGGGTGACAGTACCTCAAAATGGGCCAACTTACCTACGCGACGATACAAAGTGACCCAAAACGGGTTCGCGGACCCACGTCCAGGAGAGTGATGACAAAAGCTAAGTGATCCAGGATGGATAGCTACGACCTGGATTAAAAATCAAATCGCCCAAACTGCATGACGGTAAGCCACAAGTTGTCACGGTGACACCGGAGCACCGTGACACCGGAGCACCGGTAATGATTAAGTGACCCAGACTCAGTCACGGGGACATACATCAAAGTTAAAAAAGCCAACCACTGGCCAAGAGGACTTAACGACCCGCACTGAATGGACAGTCAAATTCCCCATAGTGGGCCACCGTGACCCGTGCCCAGGTGAAAGCTTCGGTGAGCGATTCAGAATGATGTTAAGTTTTTCAGACGGTACAGAGCCGGCAACCTCGAAATTACACAGTAAGAGTCAAACCAAGAGCGAGGACAACACCGAGTGACTCACAATGTGCCAAGGTCGAGGTCGAAGCTCGAAGCTGAATGGTGACTGACCCGGAATGGGTTTTAATAGACCAAAATCAAGGTCAAAGGTCAGAGAACCCCGAAGGGTACACTGTGATCCAGACCAAGTGACTCAGACTGTTTCACAGTGACCCAGAATAGCATTGAAGGTCGAGCGACCCAGAATGCGTGTGATACACGAGACTATGTTCCAAGTCAGGTGACCCGGCACAGGGTCACGGTAACCCAGATACACGTGTGCACTCTGTGTCCCTTACCTCACATGTACTATACAGGTGGACGCCGCACATTCTGGTTCGCTGAAAATGTAACATTCCTCTGGATCCATGTGACCCATCATGTCTCATTTGTCCTTCAGGTACGTCTGAATTATCATGACCCATTCTAGGTCGCCACGACTGCTTCATTTTCTTTCCCCAGCTTACCTTCTTCATTTTTGACAGGCGTCACTTGACCTTGAACTTGACCAGTAGCCCGGGTTTGGCTTCTGTGACCCCATTCTGGGACACCCATCCCTTGACATCACTTCCGGTCACTGTGTTCCTTTCTTTGTCACAAGAGCTGTCACTTCCTTCCACCTGGATCGCAATGACACGTTTTGGGTGACTTGACCTTTGACCTCGATGTGGCCGGCCATATTCCATCTTGTGTAACTTGACCTTCAGCCTCAAGAGATCTCGGTCACCTCGGCTCATTTTGAGTCGCAAGACAGCGTCACGCTGGGTCGCCGTGACTCGTGGTGTGACTGCCAGACTGAATGACACATGGAAACGACTGGATCTAGCGCCAGCAGGCAGCTCGTCTGTCGGCTCTACCCAGGTGGGCAGCCGGTTGTGTAAACGAGAGCGTTGATCGTAAAGCGCTTAGACCTTGTTCTCAAACCAAAGACAGGCACTGTGTAAGTACCCTTCAATATAAAAAAATAATATTGATAATAATGATAATGGTAATAAGATAAGATAATGTTGCTTACAGCCCAGCCGACCGCAAAGGGCCATATCAGGGCTGTCACCACGTTAAAATCAACTCACAGGTCATTCATTCACACAGTTCTTTAAAATACATTGTCTAAAAAATCAACCAAAAATTTTGTTAAAAATCTGTCCACTGTAAAATCTGATGAATGTTCCCCCCCGACGCGATCTTTGAGTTCTTGAAAGGGGTAAATTTTTCATCGGGATTTCCTTCCACCTGGATCGCAATGACACGTTTTGTCTCACATCGTGCAAGTCCCAACACTCTAAAAGAATATGTTTCACTGTGAGTGGCACATGACATGGAATGCACCACGGAGCTTCTTCATTCTTTAAAAGGTAGGAATGGGTAAAATACGAATGGCCGGTGTGCAGCCGGCATAGAACTGTTTCTTCTTTACGACCACTAGACGAAGATGAGAGGAACTCCTTTGGGTTTGGACGGATCTGAAAGAGTTTGTTATTCGTCTGCGTATTCCAATCCTCCTGCCAGAGGTCTCTGACATAATCGTTAATTTTGGGTTTCAGATCTGAGCAGGGGATATATATGTTGGACATTTTCTCTCTTGTGGCATTCTTGGCCAAAACGATCAACCATTTCATTCCCTCCGATGCCAACATGACCAGGAACCCAAGCCAGAAGAATGTTGTAACCCTCCACTTTCGGCTTGGTAAAAAGTTTCAAAGAAGTGTAAAAGTTCTGGATGCTGAAGGTTGCGGCCAGCTGTGGCCTTCAAAGCTGACAGCGAATCCGACAGAACCAGAAAGTCCCTCTTCGTAGATTGTGAGATTATCCTCAGTACCCAGAACCAGAGCTGTAGGTTCAGCAGAGTAAGCAGAAGCATCCGAAGGAATATTTTCTAACAGTATTTGAGAAGGAGCACCAGGGCAGTAGGCTGCACAGGCCACTCCATCTTCAGACTTGGAACCGTCAGTCAAAATTTTCTGATAGGATGGGAGTTTTGAACAGAGCTCAGTATACAATGCGTTGTATGCCAGCGAGCTGGTAGACTCTTTGCGAAAAGCTGCAAGATCAAAAACTAATCTCTGGTGTGAAAAAGGTCCACGCAGGTTCATCTGGAAACATGGAAAAATCAGACACAACTCTCTAGGTCTAGACCTGCATTCCGCGCGTGAGGCTGCATACGAAGGTCAAACGGCGGAATACAGTTAGGGTTGTTTTTCGAATTTGCTTTGGAAACTGAGGGTCAAAGACACAGTCATAGACAGGGTTTTCCGATTCAGAGAACAGTCTGATATAGTAATTCAAAGACAGTTTCAGCCTGCGGTTGGACAGTGAGGGATTCACCTGCCTCTGCATACAGGCTGTACACAGGGGTGGTGCGGAACGCTCCAAGACAGAGACGAAGCCCTTGATGGTGGATAGGGTCCAAGAGTTTGAGGTAAGACGGTCTTGCAGAGCCATACACAGCACAACCATAGTCCAGTTTGGAACGGACCAAGGCTCTGTAGAGGTGCAGCAGAGTTTTCTTATCAGCGCCCCCAGTCAGTGTGTGCTACGACCCGCAGAATATTCAGAGCCCTCTGGCCAGAAGTTTTGAGGTGTTTAATGTGCCTGAGAAAGTTGAGTTTTTGGTCAAAAAATAACTCCTAAGAATTTGGGCTCTCTTGACAGCTGGAATGGGAGATTTCCCTATTTGAATTACAGGATCTGGAAAAAAAACTGACGAAAAATATGGGAAGTGAATGCACTGTGTCTTCGTCAGAGAAAAAGTGAAGCCGTTTTCATCTGCCCACTGATGAATTTTATCCACACAAAGCTGGAGCCTGCGCTGGACACTTGGATACAGGCTTCCAGTTGCGTAGACAGCAAAAAATCATCCACAAACAATGAGCAGTCTGAACCCTGTGAACTGATTTGACAATGTTGTTGATCTTAATGCTAAAGAGGGCAGGAGACAGTATGCTCCCTTCGTGGAACACCCCCAATCCTCCTCTCATGAAATCAGAGAGAGAGTAGTGCCAACCCAGACCTGAAACTGTCGTTTTTCTGCCAAAAAAAATTTTGAATGAAAAGTGGAAGGTGACCAAGATCATGGAGATCATGAAGTATCCCAGACTTTCAGGTAGTATCGTAGGCCTTCTCCAAATCGAATAAAACAGCCACTGCGTGTTGTTTGTTCAGAAAGGCGTTCCGAAGCGTAGATTCCAGATGGATCAAATGGTCAACTGTGGTTCGATGTTTGCGGAAAACCACACTGTTCTTTCGCCAGAAGGCCGTCAGTTTCAAGTTTCCACATGAGTCTAGCGTTGACCATTTTCTCCATCAGTTTACAGACACAGCTGGTCAAAGCTATAAGACGGTAGTTTGACGGGTTGGGAGAGATCTTTTCCAGGTTTAGGAAATAGGAATGATGAGGGCTTTTCGCCAAGAAGGTGGAAAGAATCCAGTAGTCCATACATGGTTGTATACCTGTAGCAGGATGTTCAGACCTTTTTGTGGAAGATGTTTCAAAAGTTTATAATGGATTTCATCTATACCCGGAGAGGAATCGCGGCAGGAAAGTAAGGTGGATTTCAATTCGTTTAAAAGTGAAAGGAAGATTGTAGTCTTCCATGTTGTCTGACGAAAAGTTGCAGGGTGATTTTCTTTTAAGGGCTTTGTTTTTGATAAACCTGACTGATTTGTTAAAAGAGGAGGAATTCTTTTCAATGGTTGAAGCAAGCAGATTAGCAACTGCTTTTTTTTCTCTGTTATTAAAGAATAAAAAAACTTGAGATGGTTCACATTGGGGCAGGTGTTTCTCCCTTTAATTTTCTTGATGATTTTCCACACTTTTTTCTTCGATGTTTTGGATGGGAGACTTGAGCAAAACTGTCTCCCAAGATAAACGTTTACTGGTCTTATACATGTGTTTGGATTTGGCCCTCAGTTTTGATGCGCTCGGACGTTGGGCATCGAAGGTCTGCAAGAGAACCGACGTTGAGCTCTTTTACGGGTTTTTTGTTGATTTCTTTGCATTCAGAATTGAACCAAGGAACTTTTGGCATTAGGGGCTTCTTGGAAGATGTGGGGATAGTTGACTTTGCGCAATTCAGTATGAAATCTGAAAGACTTCCTGCTGGATCTTCACTTTGCAGGATCTGTGTCCTCTTCCAGATCTATAAGAAACTTAGTGGCAAAGAGGTCCAATCTGCTTTGTTGAAAATTGAGGCGTTCTGGCAAAGACTCACTCTCTGCATTCGTACACCGAAGCAAAACACGGGAAAGTGGTCAGTACCATGCAGGTCCTCATCAACCTCCCAAACAAAATCCAAAAACAAAGATGGGTCACAGACAGAAAGACCCAGACAAGGTGTGGGTGCCATTAGCGGAGTGAAAGTAAGTTGGCGATTCTCCATTCAAAACACACAAATCAAGCTCCGAAAACACTTCCTCTAAAAAGCAGACCCATAGGTGAAGATCTCTCACTTCCCCACAGAGGAGAGTGACCATTCAGATCACCCAACAGCAGGGGAGGAAGGTCTGGGAAGCTGCTCCAAGAGCAAAATGAGGGGTCCCGTTTAGTGATGCAGATATTTGGGAGACAGATACAAGCTACAGATAGTAATTTGTTTTGTGGAGAGTAACCCGAGCTGCCACTGCCTGAAGGGAGTATTCAGAGCAACTGGGCTGTACGAGAACAGAATTATGAATGAATAAAGGCTACCCCACCAGAAGCACCATGTTCAACAGACTGTGCAGGTACATTTAGAAAGCTGTAGCCAGAAAGTGAAAAAGTTTTGTCAGACTTGAGAAGAGTTTCTTGGAGGGCATCTAGCATCGGCCTAGCTTCACGGCACAAAAGCTGCAATACTTCGAAATTGGTTTGACAGTTCCCTAATATTCCATTGTATGGTGAATCCATTGTGGATGTGTCCATCATAAAAGAGATATGGTGAAGGAAAATATAAATCTTGTAACTCTTCACAGCAAGTTCCTTTCATTTCCATGTCGACATCATCTAGATCCGAGAGAACTGCAAATCTGTGGGGTTTCTCTCTGCTTTTTTCTCTCGATCTGATAAAATATTCGGCGCTTTCTTTTTAGGCGCGGCGACTTGGTCTTTCCTCCAGAACCGCCAGCCAGCCCTTGTTGACAGCTGTAGGGTGCCCTTTGGAGGATTTGAGGGGGTGGTCTTATCTTGCACTTCAACAACTTCCAACTCTCTGCCGCCCTGAAGGGCTGTAGGTCTTTTGCCCCTGATGGTCTGGGGGCAGGAGTGGGCTTTGAAGACTGAGTCATATCTGAAGGCGAGGTGACTGCTGAGGTTGTTCATCGCATGCAGGGTTCTGCCTGAGGCTACAGACTTGGTTTCTGGTCTCTCTCGGCAACTCGGCAAACGAGGATTCGACCGTCTGCACGCCGATGCTGTTGACTGTTGTTGGCTTTCTTACTGCTGCTGCAAACGAGGAGCCCAGCAGTTGGTTGACTTTTCATAGCAATCTTCTTCGCCTCAAAAACACGGGATTCGCTGTTTCAGTCTTTATTCTCTGAATTTCCTTTTCCTCCTAACCAGTTTGGGCAGGTCTTTGATGATGAGGGGTGCTTGCCTCCACAGTTGGCACAGAGTGGGGACTGGACTGTGTCACACGCACCCTGGTGGACTGGCTGGCAGCAGGTACCATACATACACCTCTTCTTCCGTATATCTATCCCTCACATGGCCGAACCTCTGGCACTTGAAACAGCGCAGAGGGGACGGGATGTACAGCGACACTGCGACTTTCAAGTAGCCCACCGTAAACGACCGACTCCGGAAGAGAGCCCCTCAGGTAGCAGAAGGTCAAGAAAAGAGAAGTAGGTTTGAAAGTCTAAGGGTGTCAGTCGGAAACTCTGTCATTGCCTTTGGCGCACAATACACGATGAAACGTGGGTCACTCCTTGCTTGCGGATAGCCAGTTCCGACTTGATTTCTGCCTCCGACACTCCTCTCAGATCTCTGCACCGGATTACTCCCTTCGAAGAGTTGAGAGATTTGTGTGGAGGTGGAGACACCCTTCGATCGATCGATCACCGACGTTGTGTCGATTCAACGCCATTTCTGAGTGCACCAGAAGCTTTGGCCTTGAACCGAGCACTCAACCAGAAGTGACCCATTCCTCAATCTCTTGACGCTCTTTGGCTTCCCACGCTGAGCCCCATTCGATTCCCTTCGCACTCGCGAAAGGGACTCAGGCCCGACAGAGGGGTCTATCTTCATCCGCTCCCTCCACAATCAGCCAGCTGGGCCAGAAGCCTGAAAGGGTTCTTGTCTCAAGTTCCGAATCCGTGGTCCGTATCCGTTTTCTGAATCCTGCCTGTGTCTTTTGTGTTCGTTTGTTTGTTTTTTTTTGGGTTTTTTTGCCATGTTGTATTCATTAGAATTCATCTCTCTCGATTCCCACCCGCCATCGAGTCCCAACAAGGGGGATGCCCACTTTATACGGAATTCCAGTATATCCGGGCACCAGGACTTCAAAAGAGATATACACACCAGGCCTGAAAAGCATCCCTGCCACAGAAGCTCCCAAACCCGTTTGACCCGAGCCGCCGCCTTCTGGCCTGAGCTAGGGCATGCACCGCACCAGCCGCTTGATCGAAGTGGACCCACCTTTGACCACCTGTCTAGAGGAAGTCCAGGCCCAAAGAGGTGTGTTGACTTGATGCACCAGCAGTCACATCAGCGGGTCTCAACCTCCAGGATCTCTATTCTCTCCCCATCACACAGGACGCACCGCACGGCAAACACGGTGGGCCTCAAGAAGACCACAGAGAAAAGAAGAGTGTGGGGGAAAGAAGACTTGAAAGGGGAGATGAAGATAGGAAAAAAGATAAGAGAGGAAATAAGAAGAAGGCAGAAGAAGATAGAAAAGGAAAAAATAAGAAAAAAAAAAAAAAAAAGGCGGGGTTACAGGGTATTAGTCAGGATCCTCACCCTAGCCTATGTTTCTGACATGGGAGGTCCCTACCAGGGGCATCAACTCCTTACCACGTTATGCTTAGGCCAGACAGCAAACTGCATTTTTATCAGGCCTAGAAGCATTTAAAAAAAAAAACTAAAAAAACTAGCCTATGTTCAAGTTTTGATGCCCCCGCCAGCAAAGCCTAAGGGATTACAGGACCGCACAAGCCCTCGACCACAACAAGGTTGCAACCCCCGAGGGGGGATAATGGTAACAATAATAACGATAATGATAATGAAATAGTAATAACAAACATAATGATGGTAACGATGATGATGATGATGATGACGATAATGATGATAATCGTAATAATGATTACGATAACAATAGTCATTATAATAATGATAATGATATTAAGAAGAATAAGAATAATTAGAATATTGTAACCTGTAACGTCATTGTGGGTTACTGTAACGTGTTCTGGACTCCATCTTTAATGTAGAGTTGGGTAGAGGGGCCAAAGGGGGGGGGGGGGGGGGGGGGGGGGGGGGGCAAGGCTAACTTGGACATGGGCAAACGTAAACTTGGGCAAGAACTTGAAACTAGGCTGACCTGTGTTGTAAAAATATAGAACTGGCAACACAAGACTGGGAGTTGTGTGTGGGTGTTGTGTGTGGGTGTGTGTGTGTTGTGTGTGTGTGGATGGGGGTAGGGGTGTATAGAAAAACTTTGGGAACAGAGATCTTGTAGAAACATGGAAGTGGGGGGAGTGTTGAGCATCCTGTTTGGAAATGGACATCTAGAGAAGCGTAGCGGACCCTGGGCGACTTATAGTGACCTGGGATAATGTACATCTTACTAAAGACCTACTTCCTCTGTCTGGAGCAATCGACAAGCGAAGACAAAAGACCTTCTTCCGATATCGCGTGTAATATCGGCTCCTATCTATCTCCTCTCTCCGCTCCCTAGCTCTCTCTCTCCTATCTCAAGTCCACTCATGTGTTTGTTTCTAGTATGTGTGTGTGTGTGTGTGTGTTGTAGTGGTGATAGCGAGAGAGAGAGAAGAGAGAGGAGAGGAGAAGTGAGAGAGGCGAGAGATAGAGAAGAGAGTGGAGAGAGAGGAGAGAGCGAGAATGGAGGAGGAGCGAGGGGATGAGGAGGAGAGAATGAGGAGAGAGAGAGAGGAGAGCGAGAGAGGGACGAGGAGAGGAGGACCATGAAGAGAGGAGGAGCGAACTGAGGAGTGAGTGGAGATAAAATGAGGGAGGGATCTACCGAGAGTTCTTACTAAAAGACTTGGGATGAACGAAAGCATCAGGAGAAAAGGAGACATGAGGAGAAGAGAGAGAGAATGGTGCGGAGAGGGCGAAGATGTCGTGGGAGGATGAGAGAGTGATTGAAGAGATAGATAATCACGAGTGATAGGTGGGGGGTGGTGGTGTGTGTGTGGTGTGTGGTGTGTTGTGGAGTGAGAGAGAGAGGAGAGGAGCCCGAGAGTGATTTGGAGAGGAGAGGAGAGAGAGAGAGAAGGAGGGGGGAGAGAGAGAGAGGGAGAGAGAAGAGAGGAGAGAGACGAGAGAGAGAGCGGAGAGAGACGAGAAAGTCGAAGAGAGAGAAGAGTCTGAAAGAACAAACGAATAACTTCATCTGGAAACTAGTGGAACCAGGACACACTTTGCTTTTAACATCCGGCCCGCAGTGAAGAGAATGACCTAGGCAGTAACTGCTTTTTACGGTGTCTTTAAAAGGACCAAATCATATGACAGATCGTTCTTGCCACAAGATAATTTGAATTTCAAAGAAGTCACAGAATGCGCGCGCGCACGCGCGCGTGTATGCGTGCGTGCGTGCGTGCGTGTGTGTGTGTGTATGAGAGAGTGTGAGGAGAGAGAGAGAGTGTGTGTGTGTGTGTGTGTGCCCCTGTGTGTGTGTGTGGTGTGTGGTGTGTGTGTGTGTGTGTGGTTGTGTATGTGTGAGAGAGAGGAGAGAGAGAGTAAGCGAGAGAGAGGAGGGAGGGAGAAGGCAGGAGGAAGATGAGAGAGAGAGAGAAATTATGTGCGGGGATATATATATATATATATATATATATGCGCAGAAAAAAAAGAAAAAAAAAGGGTAAGGGTCAAGCGATAGTGGGTTGTAAGAATCTTAATGGAGATAGATCGTGGGGTGGTGGAGAGGTGTGTGTGTGTGTGGAAGGGGGGGGGGGGGGGGGGGGACAAACAGAAAATTGTTTTATACGTGATTACAGTAACATGTTAAGAGAGTCAATAAAATAAACTTGATTCATTACTTAGATAATTTCAAGGAGGGAAAGAAAAGGAGAGGAGAGAGAGAAGAGAGAGAGAGAGAGAGAGAGAGAGAGAGAGAGAGAGAGAGAGGGAATGAGAGTTGGGTAAGCTCCCCCCCCCCCCCCACGCCCCCCACCCCCGAAAAAAGGTGATATCAGCGTAAACACAACAGTCATACGTAATAGAAAATGTGACACAAAAGAACATGCATACATAGTACTCATATGTAGCTGTTAAGTCATGAGAAAGTAAAAATGAATTGTATAAGTTCGCGAAATACAGAGAGAGAGAGAGAGAGAGAGAGAGAGAGAGAGAGAGAGAGAGAGACGAGAGAGAGAGAGAGAGAGAGAGGAGAGGTAAAGAGACGAGAGAGAGAGAGAAAGAGAGGGGGAGGGGGTGGGGTAAACTTTGGCATTGACATTTTCTTGGCACTTACAAAGAGCTAGCTGAGCGAACTTCGTCAGAATGCAGAACAGTTGAAGAGACCTTTCTAGTCATCGTCTGCACGAAGGTGTTTCCTGCTGGGAAACATAACTTGCACAACCATAAACGTCTTTAACACTCGTTTTCGACAACATTTTCAATGTCACAAACTCATTTTTTTTTTCGGCTTGTATGATCTGGGGGGAAAAAAATATTGCTCAACACACGAATAGGAGCTTTATCAAATTAATCACTTCTGTTGTAACAAGCCATTTTGTTGGCTCAAAATCTGATATTTTGTCTTGTCTTTTGGGTTTGGCTGTGTGTTACATGGCAACAGGTCATCATGACTCGTGGAAATTAGTAACTGTAATGACCGCCGTCGCGCCGTGTTGGGCTTGGAGGTTGTAGGTTTGATTCCTATTGGAGATAAATATTTGTGGGATTTGTGTGTGCGCGCGTGCGCGCGCACGTGTGTGTGTGTGTGTGTGTGTGTGTGTGTGTGTGTGTGTGTGTGTGCGTGCGTGCGTGCGTGCGCGCGTGTGTGTGTGTGCGTGTGTGTGACTCAGATTGGTCTCTACCATGTGAACGGACAGGGCGGCACCAGAGTTTTAGTTTGTGGCACAAGGCCATGACTGCTGGGGGGAGGGGAAGAGGAGGGGGGGGGGGGGGGGGGGAGAGGGATTGACGACTCATCAGTAACATTAAATGTAGTGGATGTTAGGGAAAAAAAAACATGATCTCAGCTCAGTGGCACAGATGTCCACCTTCAGCTGGTTGGCGCCTTCAGAGAGGAACGGTCACTCATGCTGGGCAGTGTGAAAATAGCGGCGCCTCTTCCAACCACGCCTCGAGAACAACATGATGGCCGGAAAAGATAAGAAAATATGTCCTTTCTGACCCCGTGCCCCTTGAAGACATTATTCATCTTGTTTACATGGAAGACAAAGTGAATTTTAAATGGAAAGATGATGAACTAAAAAGTAGGTCGTCAAAACGGTGTGTGCACTTCAGTCTTTTTTTTTTGATGTGTAAATATTGATGTGTGAGGCTGCACGATTTGCCAAATTTTGGTGTGTGTGTGTGTGTGTGTGTGTTTTGTGGCCGGCAGGAATAGCTGTCTGGAATTACCTGCAGCTATCCGAAACCAAGCAGATGTTTTGTTTATTGGGGGGGGGGGGGGGGGGGGGGCATTAGTTGCTGCTATCCTGTGTACACTGGGTCACAGCAGCCACTGATGTTCCCCAGCTGCAGACCGGAGCTGGATGTGCTGGTGTGTGGGGGAGAACGGAATGAGCCAACTCATGACTCACGGCCTTGCACACTGGTGTCCTCTGACTCACGGTGCACGTGGCCATGGTACTGACGATGACAGGCGCACAATAGTGGAAGCCGGAAACAAACTGTCATCGCTAGGACACTCGGGAGGGCGCACACTTCCGTCAAGGCCGAACAGTCTCTCTTCATTTCAGCCATCAGCTCCACACAAATCCATCGTCTACACTCTTGGCATACGCTGTCACAGAGACGTCGACACTGTTCGCCACAGACTAAATCGTCGTCGTCTGACCAACGTCGCAGGTGTCCGTTTCTCTCGGGCCTTGTTGACGCCGAAATATGTTATGGATATAACCCTCGATTGCAGCCCTGTCGCTGATGGGGTGGCGATCTTCACAGGGAAGGGGGGGGGGGGGGGGGGGGGCGTTCACTCACATTGCCTCCGCGACTAAGCTATTGTTATTGTCGCCAGTTGTGGGGGAGGAGGAACTCAAGATTACCAAACAATACTGACTGAACAAAGGGGTCAGTGTATTTTAACGCTGAGCTGTACGCCATGTTGAAAAGGCAAATGAAACAAACTGCAGCGTTCACGGAACCAGACGAAAAAGCAGAAGAGCACACAAAACAAAGCGTGAAGTAACGCGGTTTTAATGAACGACACAAAACAGGACAAGACATTTTTGGCAATATGCCTTCCTCAGCGACCAAAAATAAAAAACAGTACAGACATTAACATGCGCAATACTCCCCTTGTGGAGCAACACACTCACCACTTTGGCTTCAAAAGGGGAGTATTGCGCATGTTCATGTCTGTAACCCCCCCCCCCCCCCCCATTAACAGGCCATATCATTCTCACGGACTCCCAAGTCTTCACTACAAAGCTTGTCCACAGGGAGGGAGAAAACCGAAAGGAGCTTCAACTGAAATCCTGCACCTGGCTCACCACCTCATCAGTAAGAGAAGAGACCTTGCCCTGATGTGAGGTGGAGGGGGAGGGAGGGGTGGGGGGGGAGTCTTAGCGGAAGGTGTTCTGCATATGTTGGATCTGATCCACTTAAGACTACCGAAGTGACCTGGCAGCGGTGCTGTAACTCCTCTGAAGGGTTGCCCTATGAAGACTTGATACTAACTTCTCCCTGTGGCTTGCCGCTGCTGGGGGGCAGTCGGCAGGACAACCCAGAGCGTGATTGTGAAGAAGGAGCCTGAATGAACAGCATGGTGGCGATGCCACTGGAGTGACACAGAGGAGCAGACAGGAAACAAAACGAAACAACCAACCAATCAGCGTCTTGGCTGACTTTTGTTGTAGTTACAGTTTTGTAGCCCAGTCTCTTATGTTGCAGTGACTAGATGAATATTCCCACCCCACCCCACCCCACATCAACGTATGAATGTTGTTTGGCGTACTGGATCCAAACTGTAATTCGGATTGCCAGTAAATGTGAGATATCCGTTTATGAAATAAACTTGATTTTTTTTCGTCGTTTGTTTGTTTTGTTCTGTTTGTTTTGCTGAGCTCAAGGCACTCTTTTCTTAATCGAAAAAAGTGCTGTGTCGCTTAGAAACAACAACAACAACAACAACACACACACACACACACACACACACACACACACACACACACACACACACACACACACACACACACAAGCAAACTAATTTTGTCGAGATTTGATAGAAAAGTGGCATATGTGGCCCCCCATACGAACCTATAATTTTTTTTTTCTTATTTTGGGGATCCGCTGGATCTAAGTACAGGTTCAGAATCCGTTCGCTATCGCCGGGGTCTATGCTCTCCAGAGTGGCTGACTGGTTGTCTGCAATTTTTCTTTCTTTCTTTCTCGTGTGTGTGTGTGTGTGTGTGTGTGTGTGTGTGTGTGTGGTGTGCGCGCGCGCGCGCGCGCGCGTCTGTGTGTGTGTGTGTGTGTGTGTGTGTGTGTGTGTGAGAGACGATTTTTGCTTAATTTGAATAATAAATAAATTAGTTTGCTTTCTTTGACTCATCTGATATTCTAACAACAGTCAGAAACGGCGAAAATCGTCATTTCTACATGAAAATTTTGGTTTTGACTGAAAAAAAAAAAAAAAGTTCGAGTCAAGATACTTGTTCAACGACACACAATTAATGCTTTCACATGAAAACTTTCATTATTACTTATGCTTTCTCAATGAAAATGACTTGTGTCAAAGCAGTGATTATTACCTTATGTAGTGAATTTGCTCTCGTCAGACAAGAAGCAAACAAACTCCAACGTGTTTTCACGTGTGTTAGTGTGGAGTTATACGGCCCTGTTTTCTCCGGGCAAACCGTCAATTAAGGTTTTGTATCACTGAGCACGACCAACGTAACTCAGCGGCTGTACAGGGTCTACTCGGTGGGTTGCCTCATGACCACCTGATAGTGACTGCTCCCTGTGGACTGCCGGTGCACGGTCTGCGACCGGAAGAGACTGGATGTGGCTGTGTTTGGAGAGGACCTTGGGGAAAGGATGGAGTGGGGAATAATCATTATAATGTCTGGCAGTACAGGACAACAACGTCTGCAACATGTGCTGACGATGTGTTTCAGATTTGTTTCCCCACTGATTGTCGGTTGTTCGTTAGTTTGTTTTTATATTGTGCTCTTTAAAAAAAATGCTTTCAGATTTTTGTTTGTCTGTCTGTTTCTCGGAATTGGGCCCGGAACGACGGGAGGGGGTGGAGGGTGGGGGTGGGGGTGGGGGGGGGGGGGGGG
>JADBJO010005354.1:10000-30000 GCA_016801955.1 Conus betulinus | reverse complement strand
GCATAATGCTTGCAGCTGGTGTCTGGGACTGTAAGGGTAGTCAGGTCTGCATGTCATGTGTGTGCCCTCTGCATGCATGAAGTGCGCATAAATAAAAGACTGAATATTAATCAGTCATGGTGTAATCTTGTGAAATGTCATGTTGTGTCTCCAGAATGTACGCTTAACGAACATCTGATATCGTTAAGTTGGTGTTAAGAGGTTGTGTCAGCAGACACGATTCTAGAGGAAAAAAAAATGCTGTGCTATTCACAGGGTCCAGATGCTAGCGTTACAGCATGATTACTGAGGGGATGTCTGTGCTATTGACAGGGTCCAGATGCCAGTGTTACAGCATGATTACTGAGGGGATGTCTGTGCTATTGACAGACCCCAGATGCCAGTGTTACAGCATGATTACTGAGGGGATGTCTGTGTCATTGACAAGGTCCAGATGCCAGCGTTTACAGCATGATTACCGAGGGGATGTCTGTGCTATTGAGAGGGTCAAGATGCTAGCGTTACAGCATGATTACAGAGGGCATGTCTGTGCTGTTGACAGGGTCCAGATGCCAGCGTTACAGCATGATTACTGAGTGGATGTCTGTGCTATTTATAGGGTAAAGATCCCAGCATTACAGCATTATTACTGAGGAGATGTCTGTGCTATTTAGAGGGTCAAGATGCCACGTTACAGCATGATTACTGAGGGGATGTCTGTGCTATTCAGAGGGTCAAATGCCAGCGTTACAGCGTGATTACTGAGGGGATGTCTGTGCTATTCAGAGGGTCAAGATGCCAGCGTTACAGCATGATTACTGAGGGGATGTGTCTGTGCTATTTATAGGGTTAAGATGCCAGCGTTACAGCATGATTACTGAGGGGATGTCTGTGCTATTGACAGCGTCCAGATCCCAGCGTTACAGCATGATTACTGAGGGGATGTCTGTTGGCAGAGCCAGCGCAGGGGGAGTGTGGGGCCGAGTTTAGGACATCGTCACTGCCCTGGACAGTGCACGTGGGGTGTAGCATCACCAGTGGCAGCTCCTCCTTGGGCGTGTACAGGTGTCGCCTGAATCAGATAATGGAGGTGAGTAGTGCTAACGAGACGTCAGAGCCGTTGTTGGTATCAGGAGGATGGGTGGGGGTGGGGAGTGGGGATGGATACCGACCCCCCTCACTCCCCCTCCAAAAACACAGAGGGGGGTGGGGGGTGGGGGCAGATTACCTACTTCCCATCCTCTTCCCCAACATTTGAAACTAAAGAAGTACAGAATAGAAATTTAATACATATATATAAAGAAAGAAGAGAGACACAAAGAGGGAAAGAAAGAAAGATTATTTTTTTTAACACACTGTGTGTCATGATACTGTACCTTCCTACTTGGCTGTGATAGTGACCTCCAGCTTCCTTCATAAGGAGATTGACCAATACGGCCTCTCAAGGATCAGGTTTAATCTCGATAAGCTGAATGACCCAGAGATAGCAGACCTTTGCAAGCAGACCTTTGCAAGCAGCTATGGGAGGGGACTTTGCACCGCTCATAGTTGTTGCATCTGACGGTACGGAGAGGGATTTGCTGACCAACACCTTCAGTGCAGCAGTGACTGAAACAACCAATAAGAAGAAACCTTGGATGACCGCTGAAACACACGTGATGGGTGTGACAGATGGACAGAACTCGACAGGAGGAAGATGGGTGCAGAAGACGCAAAGCAGAGGAAGGCTGCTGACCGGGAAATTAAAAAAAAAAAAAAAAAAAAAAACGTACGGAAAGAGCGACAGGGAACTGGACCTTAATCATGCGACAAGAGCTGGCAGACTGAACAGTGCCGTGACATGAAAGAAAGTCTCGACAATAACCACAGCAATGAAGCACACAAAGTTATGAAAGACCTGTCGAGTCCGAAACGAAGGGCAAACCCTCACCTTACAGGACAGATGCCGAACGTGTCTCTCACACAAAAACACCATATTGTAAAGAGGTGGGCAGAGTACCTTCGGATATGTGCAACCTCAAAGCACTGATCATCCTTCCAGCAAGCAACAGTGACTATCACCCCTTCTTCATCAAAAAGCTAAAAAAAAAAAAAAAAAAAAAAAAAATTTAAGGAAAGAAAAAGAGAAAAAAAGAAAGGAAAGACAGAAAAGAAAGCAAAAGCAGTAAAATCGCTTAAGGAAATCAGCAGGAAAGAGGGAGATTCCCGCACAGCTGGTGGGAACAGAGGAAGAAGATATGAGTGCCCTCCGACCATAAACATGCAACAAGATGTGACACAGACTGACGTGCGGCCAGCTCCGTGGGTACGGTCGCCTTATCGAACAGAGGCAGTCTACAACAATGCCAGAGTTAGAGCACGGTCAGTTTGATCAGTCAGCAGCAGCAAAGTCGTGCGAAGGGTCTTGCTAAAGAGACGGAAGCAGCCAGCAGAGAGAGATCATCAGAGAAGAACAGGCAGGTTTCAGCCAGAGCACAGCAGCACAACAGAGCAGATCTTCAGGCTCAGGGCACCCTGCGAGATGCATTTTCAACACCAGTAGGATCCTTACTATCACTTCTCTGGATTTGAGGTGGCTTTTGACAGAGTAAAGCATGCGGCTTTACGAGGCCGATAACATCAATGCCAAATGGATCAAAGAGAGAAAACGTCTATGACAAGGTCACAAGCACAGTCAACTAGTAGCACTGGGGACTGGCTTAGAATCACAATCGGAGTAAGCCAAGGCTGTTTGCTCTCTCTTACCCTCTTTGATATCTTCTCGGAAAGAATCATGCAAGATACACTGTCAAACCACGAAGAAACAATCAGCATCGGACGCTTAATAATTACCAGCTTAGATTTTGCTGACGACATTGAAGGCACAGCAGGGAGAGAAGAGTTAGTAGACAGTTTGGTGAAGCGCCCCGATGAGATCTCCACAGTCCTTGGCAGGCAGATTAGAGCAGAGAAAACCAAACTGATGACAAGCACCGCCAATGACGTAAATCATGACGTTAAAGGTAAACGGTCAACAGCTGGAAACCATCTATAGCTTCAGATTCCCAGGTGCTTACAAAACAGATTTGGGATTTAATGCTGAGCTGCTGTTAGAGACTGCACACCAACGTTGCCAAGACTCGGGGTTATTTGGAAAAAGAAAAGTACACACAGTTTAAAAAGCGGTCTATAGTCACGTCAGTATCCGTTTGTCATGGGAGTGATGGATCCTTTCTGCTGACATTGAAAGATGGTTACAGGCTGCTCGGTGGATATGACCGGAATCTCCTCCACTCAGCGCCTGTAAAGACCACGTCAATGATGAAGTGAGGAACAAAATACGGTAAACCATTTATCCCAATAAGGACCTCCATCCCCTGTCAGTAATAACTGAGTGCAAGAAATCATGATCTTCAGAGCTGGTCAAGATTCGATCAGTGCCAGGAGGGAGGAGAGGCAGACGGAAAAGATTGGAGGTCAAGGTCAACATCCCTGCTTGGACAGGTTCAAAACAGTGACGCCTGTACTGTGTGTCCCAGGGAAGTGAGAGGGGGCTAACAGTTGACCGTCAGTTAACAGCTGTGCGCACTTCCTTGCGGTTGTATCGTATTCATTCTTTCCTACAGCCGCGCGCGCCAGTTCCAGCTAACGCGCACCTTCAGCAAAATTCCCACGCTCGATATCCTGTTTATTGTCCTTTCCTGGCACTCTCTCTCTCTCTCTCTCTCTCTCTCTCTCTCTCTCTCTCTCTCTCTCATAGTGACCAGAGATAATGCAGACAGAGGCACTGACACGATTCTCATTGAACGCATGTAAGCGGACGAAACTATTGTATGTATTCATTGGTCAAGTGGGGCAAAATGTGTTACAGTGTTTTCTTAAAAAATGTGCATTCTTTGCGGTGGAATCTGTGCTCGGTGCATTAACTACAAAAAAAAAAAAAAAAAAAAACGTATTTGTCATTGATCAACAAAAGTGCGGAAAATGAACGCAGAATGCTCTATTTGGGTGTCCTGCAAGGATACAGTGCTACTGTTACTTTTGCAGGGTGTGTGTGTGTGTGTTGGGGTGGGGGGGTGGGGGGTGGGGGTGGGGGGGGCACAGACGCCCTGAGTTCAACGGGAGACAGATGAAATGGCAAAAACTGGGGCCAGACATTGGGATTGATGAAGATAATGGAAAACCTTTGATGAGGTGTGTGTGTGTGGGGAAATAATCTGGCTCAGGTTGTATCAGATTGCATCATGTGCCTCCTTGCCCGTCTGAGAATTTGGAAGACTAGGGCTCCCCACCCCCACCTGTCCATTATGAAAATTTGTTGATTGAGAGAAAACCCTTCTCCTTTTCCCTCTCCTGCCACCCTCACTGCCCCTCCCTATTGCTTTTCAATCATTTGGAAAATGAACATATAACCCGCCCTTCCCCACCCCACCCCACACCCCCACTCCGGCCTTTTCAAGAATTTGGAAGAAAAAAGTCCCTCCTTCCCATCCCCACCATAGTTTTTTTTTTTTTTTTGAAAATAAGAGCCCAACTCTCCCCCCCCTCTTCCCCCCCCCCCCCCCCCCCCCTAAGAATTCAGAACATGAAAGCTGTCCCCACCCCCACCCTTCCCTTCCCCTCTCTGTCTCCAGTTATAACAAAAGTCATATGATTAGATGCCCTTACTGCCTGGCTTGCCACCTGCCCTCCCCCCCCCCCCCCCCCCCCGCTTTTTATCAAGAATTTAAAAAGCAAAGCCCCTTCCGCCCCTTCCCCCCCCCCTCCTCCACTCCCCTTGCTCTTTTGCAAGAATTTGGAAGACGGGAGGCACTCACATCTTTTAGACTCTTGTGCAGATTGCACAAGAGTCTGAAAGATGTGAGCGCCTCCCGTCCTCCCTCCCCTCCCCCCACCTCTCCCAGCCTTTATAGAAAATGACAAACAAGTAGGACAGTTCTCGCTCCACCATAATGACATAAATACACGTCCATAACTCCAAATGCATTCTGCTTACGACACCGAATTGCCCGGCAGAAATGTCAGCACAGAGCACACAGAAGTCTGCGTTGTCATTTCTGCTGGTGTCACAGGCAGCATTGGTTTGGAGTTATGGGCGTGTATTTATTTCATCATGCGGGAACACGAGGTACCCTGCTTGTTTGTTATTTACTGTTTACTGTTTTCTGCCTCATTTTGAAGATTCCTTTTAGAACAATTTAAAAAAAAAAAAAAAAAAAATTGGAAGATCTGCCTGTGTAGAAAATTGCCACTCTCTTTGACGGTGCCTTCTTTTTTTTTTTCTTTTTTTTTTCGTCCTTTTTTTCATTGTTGACTTTATGTTCTGTCTGTTTGGCCCATTCTGCGGCCTTTGCTCTAAAAGTTCTAGATATCTTTTTAACATTTTTTTTTTTTTTTTGGTGGTCACAATTGTTACATGGGTATGGCAGGTTTTTAATTGTCCCTTTGGCAGTGTCTGTTTGCTGAAAGCCATGTAATGTTATTTTTTCATTGCTGCGTTTGATTTTTGTTTTGTTTGTTGTATTTGTAAAGTGGTAGTGGACAATCAAGTGTGGAATAACTGGTGACCTCAGCACTGACTGGTCTGATAAGGATGTTAGCAGTTTAGCTTCAGTGTTAGTGATTGATGAACTAATGTGGATATTTGTTGTTAGGATTGGGTCTTTTTTTCATGTTTTAATCACTGTGTTTGTTGACAGCCCTGAAACTTAGTGACAGGTCATGGATGGTCGGGTAGGGTGTAATGAGGAAACATGACCTCACTACACACCCCCTTCCTGCCTTCCCCTCCTCCTCCACATACCCCCACCCCCAACCCCCAACCCCCACCCCTACCCCCACCCCCACCTAACCCCTGAACGGATGGTATTCGTTGGAATTCCCTTTGTGTACCAAGTGATGACTCAGACAGTGTGATGGGCAGGATCAGTCCAGCAAGGAGCTGGGGGGCTGGGTGGACATGGAGCAGAACACCCCTCCCTACAGGGTCAGCCGTGTGTCGCTTCAACGTCCCCTTCGACACCTTAATGGAGGGCCCTCAGCACTACAAGGTCCAGCTGCAGCCAGGTCTCCAGAAAGTCGATGTCACGTTTTCTGGCAGCAATATCATCGGTGAGTGTGGAATGACAGGGCTGGGTGGGGTGGGGGTGGGGGAGAGGGGGAGGGGGGATGTGAGGCAAGGGGAGGGAAAGGGTGGGATGAAAGAGGCAGGGGCAGAGAAGAGGGTGTGGGGAGAGAGAGAACTGCTGGCAAGGGGTGGGGGGGGAGAGGGGGGGGGAGGGGGACGAGGGTGTGGAAGGGGGAGAGGGGAGAAAGAAGCAAGAGTAAGCAAAGGTGGAGGGGGGGGGGGGGGCAAGGGGAGGGAAAAAGGGTGGGGAGAAAAAGAAGGAAGGATAGGCAGGAGAGCGGAAGGGAAGAGGCAAGAGCAGGGAAGGAGAGTGGGAGAGGGGGGGGGGGGGGGTTTTGGAAGGAAGCAAGAGTTTGGAAGAGGAGGAAGCATCGAGGACAGGTAATGGAAAAGGGGGGGGGGGGGGGGGGGGGGTTCAGAGTTGGGGAGGCAGAAAAAGGCAAGGGCAGGAGGTAGAGTGAGAAAAAGAGGCAAGGGCAGAGAAGAAGGGGCGGGGGGAAAGAGGCAAGGATGGGTACTGGATACAGGGAAAAAGGGACATAGAAGATGGGGGAGTGGAAGGGAAGGGGTGTGTGGAGAAGAGGCAAGGACAGGTAATGAAAGATGAAATGCATGGAAAAAGGCTAGAATATGGGAATGGAGAGGGGGGGGGTGGGGGGTGGAGAGGCAAGGACAGCCGAGGGGTAGGGGAGGGAAGGAGGAGGAGGAAAGTAGCATGGTTAGGCAGGGATGCAGGAAGAAGCGAGGGGTGGAGAGGGTTCCAAGAGAGAGAGAGAGGGAGGGGAAGGAAGAGAGGCAAGGGCGGAGAAGGGTAAGGGACAAAGAAAGCAAAGACAGGGAATGGGAAGAAGAGGCAAGAAACAGGGAAGGGGACAGAGAATGCGTAATGGGAAGAGGCAAGGGGGGACAGGAAAGGGGTGATGGGAAGAGGCAAGAACAGGGAAGGGAAGGGGACAGGGAATGGGTGATGGGAAGAGGCAAGAACAGGGAAGGGGGGGACAGGGAATGGGTGATGGGAAGAGGCAAGAACAGGGAAGGGGAGGGGGACAGGAAATGGGTGATGGGAAGAGGCAAGAACAGGGAAGAGGAAGGGGACAGGGAATGGGTGATGGGAAGAGGCAAGAACAGGGAAGGGGAGGGGACAGGGAATGGGTGATGGGAAGAGAGGCAAGAACAGGGGACAGGGAGGGGATGGGAGGGAATGGGGGATGGGAAGGGAGATGGGAAGAACAGGGACAGGGAAGGGGACAGGGAATGGGTGATGGGAAGAGGCAAAGAACAGAAGGGGACAGGGACATGGGTGATGGGAAGAGGGAAAGAACAGGGAAAGGAAGGGGACAGGGAATGGGTGATGGGAAGAGGCAAGAACAGGGAGGGAGGGGAACAGGGAATGGGTGATGGGAGAGGCAAGCAAAGAACAGGGAAGGGAAGGGGACAGGGAATGGGTGATGGGAGGAGGCAAGAACAGGGAAGGGGGTGATGGGAAGGGGACAGGGAATGGGGGTGATGGGAAGAGGCAAGAAACAGGGAAAGGAAGGGGACAGGGAATGGGTGATGGGAAGAGGCAAGAGAAGAACAGGGAAAGGAAGGGGACAGGGAATGGGTGATGGGAAGAGGCAAGAACAAAGGGGACAGGGAAGGGGAGGGGACAGGGAATGGGTGATGGGAAGAGGCAAGAACAGGAACAAGGGAAGGGGACAGGGAATGGGTGATGGGAAGAGGCAAGAACAGGAAAAGGAAGGGGACAAGGGAAGGGTGATGGGAAGGGGCAGAACAGGGCAAGAAACAGGGGGGGGACAGGGAATGGGTGATGGGAAGAGAAGCAAGAACAGGGAAGGGAAGGGGACAGGGAATGGGTGATGGGAAGAGGCAAGAACAGGGAAGGGGACAGGGAATGGGTGATGGGAAGAGGCACAAGAACAGGGAAGGAAGGGGACAGGGAATGGGTGATGGGAAGAGGCAAGAACAGGGAAGGGGACAGGGAATGGGTGATGGGAAGAGGCAAGAACAAGAAGGGAAGGGAGGGGACAGGGAATGGGTGATGGGAAGAGGCAAGAACAGGGAAGGGGACAGGGAAGGGGGATGGGGGAAGATGGGAAGAGGCAAGAACAGGAAAGGGGACAGGGAATGGGTGATGGGATGGAAAGAAGAACAAGAACAGGGAAGGGGGGAAGGGGACAGGGAATGGGTGATGGGAAGAGGCAAGAACAGGGAAGAGGCAAGGAAGGGGACAGGGAATGGGTGAGGGGAAGGCAAGCAAGAACAGGGAAGGGGACAGGGAATGGGTGATGGGAAGAGGCAAGAACAGGGAAGGGGACAGGGAATGGGGGTGATGGGAAGAGGCAAGAACAGGGAAGGGGACAGGGAATGGGTGATGGGGGAAGAGGCAAGAACAGGGAAGGGGGAAGATGGGAAGGGGAAGGGAATGGGTGATGGGAAGAGGCAAGGACAGGGAAGGGGGGACAGGGGAATGGGTGATGGGAAGAGAAACAGAAGAACAGGAAGGGAAGGGGGGACAGGGAATGGGTGATGGGAAGAGGCAAGAACAGGGAAGGGAAGGGGGGGACATGGAATGGGTGATGGGAAGAGGCAAGAAACAGGGAAGGGACAGGGAATGGGTGATGGGAAGAGGCAAGAACAGGGAAGGGAAGGGGACAGGGAATGGGTGATGGGAAGAGGCAAGACAGGGACAGGGAAGGGGACAGGGAATGGGTGATGGGAATGGGGTGAGGGAAGGCAAGGGACAGGGAAGGGGACAGGGAATGGGTGATGGGAAGAGGCAAGAACAGGGAAGGGAAGGGGACAGGGGGACATGGGGGTGATGGGAAGAGGCAAGAACAGGGAAGGGGAAGGGGACAGGGAATGGGGTGATGGGAAGAGGCAAGAACAGGGAAAGGAAGGGACAGGGAATGGGTGATGGGAAGAGGCAAGAACAGGGAAGGGAAGGGGACAGGGAATGGGTGATGGGAAGAGGCAAGAACAGGGAAGGGACAGGGAATGGGTGATGGGAAGAGAGGCAAGAACAGGGAAGGGAAGGGGACAGGGAATGGGTGATGGGAAGAGGCAAGAACAGAGAAGGGGACAGGGAATGGGTGATGGGAAGAGGCAAGAACAGGGAAGGGGGGACAGGGAATGGGTGATGGGAAGAGGGAGAGGCAAGAACAGGGAAGGGAAGGGGACAGGGAATGGGTGATGGGAAGAGGCAAGAACAGGGAAGGGAAGGGGACAGGGAATGGGTGATGGGAAGAGGCAAGAAACAGGGAAGGGAAGGGGAGGGAATGGGTGGGATGGGAAGGGAGGCAAGAACAGGGAAGGGGACAGGGAATGGGTGATGGGAAGAGAGCAAGAACAGACAAGAACAGAGAAGGGGACAGGGAATGGGTGATGGGAAGAGGCAAGAACAGGGAAGGGAAGGGGACATGGAATGGGTGATGGGAAGAGGCAAGAACAGGGAAGGGGACAGGGAATGGGTGATGGGAAGAGGCAAGAACAGGGAAGGGGACAGGGAATGGGTGATGGGAAGAGGCAAGAACAGGGAAGGAAGAGGGGACAGGGAATGGGTGATGGGAAGAGGCAAGAACAGGGAAGGGGACAGGGGAAGGGTGATGGGAAGAGACAGAGAACAGGGAAGGAAAGGAAGGGGACAGGGAATGGGTGATGGGAAGAGGCAAGAACAGGGAAGGGAAGGGGACAGGGAATGGGTGATGGGAAGAGACAAGAACAGGGAAGGGGGGGAGGGAAATGGGTGATGGGAAGAGGCAAGAACAGGGAAGGGAAGGGGACAGGGAATGGGTGATGGGAAGAGGCAGAACAGGGAAGGGAAGGGAAAGGGACGGGAGCAGAAGTAAAGGCAAGAATTTGGGGGGGGGGGGGGGGGGGTGATGGTGATGGCAGTGGCAGCTTAGTCATATGGTCTAGAATGGTATTTCTCTTGTTCACCTGTCAGTAGTGTATGTGTGTGTGTGTGTGTGTGTGTGTGTGTGTGTGTGTGTGTGTGTTTTTATGTGCAGGCCAACCAGATCGGCCTTCCAAGAAGTGCACCCCTCCAGGACTGGTTCCAGAACACAGCAACCTGACCTGCCGTTGCTTTACAGAGAATATAGGGCAGCCTCCAGGACGGCTGCGCTGGTCACGAGGCCATGGCAATGGTGGCTTCGACACAGACCGACCGGTGGTGCAAGGGGGGAAAAAAGGATCTAAAGAACTTGAATTTGTCGCCAACCTCTCAAAACAACAAGACCACGGCACCACCAAATTCCGATGTGATGCAGTGTGGGCGCAGGACATCAAGGGCGTGTCAAAGAGGCTGAAGTGGGATGTCAGTGGTTTTTTTTTTTCATTGTTGGTTTGCGCGTGTGTGTGTGTGTGTGTGTGTGTGTGTGTGTGTGTGTGTGTGTGTGTGTGTGTGTGTGTGAACTTGCATCTGCCGATGAGGTTTTTCACCCTCTTTTGTTTGTGTTTCTGTCTGTGGTAAGAATATATACAAAAAGCGCTGAACTGCTTTACATAGAACGTTGTGGAAAGATGGAGTGTGACCCAGGACCAAGCTCATTAAATTTACATGCAGATCCATGGTGCAGATTTGGATCCAAAGATGGATCCACGATCTGTTGTGCAAGATCATTACATCTTTTAAGCATGAACAATGTGAGGTCAATATGTAGGAATCGAAAGCTTTCTGTTAAGTCATATATCATCTTGGAACAGTGAAACTTTCAAGTGATATGAATGTTGATATCTTGTATTTTCCATGTAATGTTAAAAATGGGAGCAAGTCCATCAGTCCATCTCTGCAGTTACTTCCCCTTTTGGAAAATCAGCTTTGTGTGTGGCAGAGGTCTGCGTTCTCTGGAGTGCCCTCCCAGCTGTTTCTGAATGTGGTGGGGGGCGAGATCTGTCCTGACTGCACGGGGACTGACTGCAGTTGGTGTCTGTTGATTACCATCTGTGTGTCTGTTTATCTATTAACATGTATGTCTGCCCCTCCCCCCCCCCCTCCTTTATACCCTACCCCTTCTCCCACCCTCTCCTACACACACACACACACACACACACACACACACACACACACACACACACACCCCCTAAGTATTGAAGATTAGAGACATGGCTGTCCTACGCTGTTTCTTGGCTTCTTCTCCCCCCTTTCCTTTCCTTCCCCATCCCACCCCTGTGCCTTCTTCCTACATCTCTCCCGACCCCTGTCTGAGATTTTGTATTTATTGCATGCAGTGTGCCTCCGTTATTTCTGACAGACTGTTTGCCATGGTTTTAGACCTGATGCGTGCAAAACTGGTAGGATCTGAATTTGCCCGTTTGGCTGTTAAACTGTCCGAAGATAAAGTGGCTATATGTGTTGTCGTGTGGTGGGACAAGGAGAGCCCAGATTGTAATGCAACAGTAGATTAGAAGGGTTTTGTGTGAAATGTCTGTAGATCTGGATCACCATGTCTGTGACCTTTGATAGACAAACACTGCAATATCTTTCGCCAACTTTGAACAGAGCAGGACACCACAGTTTTAGTCTTAAAGTGGATAAGGATATTATGGATGTGATCTCTCCATTGCCCACAACACCATAAGTGTGATCTCTGAACAGAGCAGGACAACATAGGTGTGATCTCTGAACAGAACAGGAGAACATAGTTGTGATCTCTGAACAGAGCAGGACATCATAGTTGTGATCTCTGAACAGGACAGGACATCATAGTTGTGATCTCTGAACAGACAGGACATCATAGTTGTGATCTCTGAATAGAACAGGACATCATAGTTGTGATCTCTGAACAGAACAGGACACCATAAGTGTGATCTCCATAACTGAATAGAAACATCATAGTTGTGATCTCTGAACTGAATAGGACATCATAGTTGTGATCTCTGAACAGAACAGGACATCATAGTTGTGATCTCTCTGAACAGGACAGGACATCATAGTTGTGATCTCTGAATAGAACAGGACATCATAGTTGTGATCTCTGAACAGGACAGGACATCATAGTTGTGATCTCTGAATAGAACAGGACAGGACATCATAGTTGTGATCTCTGAATAGAACAGGACAGGACATCATAGTTGTGATCTCTGAACAGAACAGGACATCATAGTTTTGATCTCTGAACATAACAGGACATCATAGTTGTGATCTCTGAACAGAACAGGACACCATAGTTGTGATCTCTGAACAGAACAGGACACCATAATTATGATCTCTGAACAGAACAGAACAGTTGATCTTTGAACATCATAGGACATCATAGTTGTGATCTCTGAACAGAACAGGACACCATAATTGTGATCTCCATAACTGAATAGAACATCATAGTTGTGAACTCTGAACTGAATAGGACATTGTAGTTGTGATCTCTGAACAGAACAGGACACCATGGTTGTGATCTCTGAACAGAACAGGACATCATAGTTGTGATCTCTGAGTAGAACAGGACATCACTGATGGGATCTCAGAACAGAACAGGACACCATAGTTGTGATCTCTGAAGAGAACAGGACATCATAGTTGTGATCTCTGAACAGGACAGGACATCATAGTTGTGATCTCTGAAGAGAACAGGACATCATAGTTTTGATCTCTGAACAGAACAGGTCATCATAGTTGTGATCTCTGAACAGAACAGGACACCATAGTTGTGATCTCTGAATAGAACAGGACATCATAGTTGTGATCTCTGAACAGAACAGAACACACCATAGTTGTGATCTCTGAACAGAACAGGACATCATAGTTGTGATCTCTGAACAGGACAGGACATCATAGTTGTGATCTCTGAATAGAACAGGACATCATAGTTGTGATCTCTGAACAGAGCAGGACACCATAATTGTGATCTCCATAACTGAATAGAACATCATAATTGTGATCTCTGAACAGGACAGGTCATCATAGTTTGTGATCTCTGAACAGAACAGAACACCATAATTGTGATCTCTGAACAGAACAGGTCATCATAGTTGTGATCTCTGAAGAGGACACCACAGTTGTGATCTCTGAGTAGAACAGGACATCACAGATGGGATCTCTGAACAGGACAGGACATCATAGTTGTGATCTATCCATAGCTAAGGACACCATAAGTGTGATCTCTGAACAGAACTGTACATCATAGAGATCTATTATAGTTGTAACAGTTACGAAGTTGTAACAACAGCTATAATGATGGTAATATTTACAATATTAGAATTAGTAGTAACAATAATAATAATGATAATAATAATAATAATGACAATTAATAATAACAATAATATTAGTATTAATAGAACTCGTAATAGTGATAATAATGATGATAATGGTGCTGTTAATACTGATTAAAGTAGTAAGAATAATGAACTTTTTTTTAATGATAATGATGGTGATAATGGTGATAGTACTGATAATGATAGTAAAAATGATAAAAGTCATGTTAGTAATAATAACAGTTGATGGAAAGGAATAGAAATGGTCAGTGAGTAAAATGTAACAGTACTACAGGAGCAGGTGGAGGGGGAGATGATTGCGGCAACAGTAGTAATGATAGTGATGATGATCAATGAGTGAAAGGTTAGCAGCATTATTGGAGCAGGGAGGAAGGGGGGCTGGGGGGGGGGGGGGGGGGGGGGGGGGGGACAGAGAGAGAGAGAGAGAAGGGGGGTGGAAAGGACCACATATCTACACCTATACACACAGACACACACTAACACTTTTCTCGCACTCTTTTATTATTGTACATAGGTATTACTACTACTACTGCAACTAATGCTGGAGATGGGATTAATAATGATGTAAGGAAGGAGTAACTATAAGCATAATGGTAGTGATGATAATGATAGTAATAACAAACAACATTAGTAATGATGATAATGATGATGATAATGATGATGAGAGTAATGATATTAATGATATGTTATGGTAATGATAGTAATAATGGTAGAAGTAAAATCAGTAATAATTAAAGTTGATGGAAATGACTAGAAATGATCAGTTAGTAAAAAAAAGCTTACAGTACTATTGGATAACGATGATAAGGAAAGAAATGTTGATAAATGTAGTAATGTTGGTAACAATAATAGTGGGTGTGAAAGAAAAAGAAATGGTCAATGAGTAAAAGGCTAACATTTCTGCTTGAACACGGAAAAAAAAAAAAAAAAAAGGGGGTGGATCAAATAACCTTTTATTTAAAAGTTAGCCATCAGTCCTACCACATTTTTGATTTTTCAGAAGACCAAGACATTATATTTTTTTTTTTTTTTTTTTTTAAGCAGATCAGAATGCCATATCTGTGGGCTTTGAATAAAGAAGAACAACACTGTTCCTCTTGCAGGAGACTAGGACATCATATTTGTGATTTATTAACGGACCATGACAGTTAGTTGTTATCTTTCAATAGAACCAGACCCCCACATTGTAATCTTTCAAGAATTAAGACCCCATATTTCTGATCTTGAAGTCAGCTACAGTGTCCATATATGTCGGATTTGGCAGTAGGACAGGACACTCTATTTGCAATCTTTCAACACAGTAGGTCCCCCATATCTGTGACCTGTGTGCAGATCCAGCCTCTCAGATGACGTTCCGCATCAACCAGGCCCAACCCGTGGGAGGGCACCAAGGTCACCTTCTCTTGCACTGCCACAGACGGCCGACCTGCCCCCATGCTGACGCTGAAGAAAGCGGGCGGAAGGGAGATGGCGAGCGAGGAGTCATCCCTGGCGCACCATTCTGAGGTGCGTTGTGAGAGCAGTGGAGACTACACCTGTACAGCCAGCAATGGCATGGGACCTGACCTGACGCGCACAGCTTACCTAAATGTCACCTGTGAGTATTCTGAACCCCCCAGTTTGAAAAAGTTACAGCCGTTCCCACTCCTTACGACCCAGCTGAATGAACCACTTCAGCTAAATGAGTTGGAAGGGGTGGCGGGAAGAGAGGGAGGAGGGGGAGGGGAGGGGGGAAGGGTACTGATTGTTCAAAAGCAGTGTAACATTATTCACATTCCATCATGATATTAAATTACTTTCAGGAATATAATGCATTGTCCGTGTGTCATGAATTATTTTAATGTACAATGGTGTATTTTATGTTACATGATTTTTTTTATGTATGTTATGCATTATTGTTAGGTATTATGATTTATTTCAGTTTATGATGAGTTTATTTACAGATAATAAATGATTCATTGAATCTTCAGTGAAGAGTTAATAGCTGTGTAGAGTTGTGGCAGCCGTGTCGTTCTCACATTAGGTAAGCTGTTTTCCTTGCCGTTTGAAAGTTTGGCTATTTTTGGATTAGAGGTCAACCGACTGGAATGGGTATTTATTGGCTAAAGGATATAAGGTCATCTTTTTCATGAGTTTCCGTGGCAATGAGGATCAAGCTCCTGTTTTATGCAGCCGCGTCAGTGGGTGTTGAACCCTTGACTGAGGTGAGGGACAAGACATGGTTCTAATCTCTTCTTGAACCCCCAGCAGACAGCATTGGGTTTTCTGTCGATTCAGACTGAAAATATCTGCACTAATCCAGAGCCGTATGAATGGATAATTTTGGTTTAAATTGAAATAGAAATCAATTGCTTAAGCATTATAATTCTATGGCATAGAATTAAAGATGTTTGCGAAAGATTACAGATACAAAAGTCAGAAACATTTTACATTAGATACAAAACAGCATTTTTCCTTGGCAGCCATTTGGGATTAGTTTCCATGGCAACAGTTGTGATGAACTGTGTACATTTTTTTATGCGTTCTTATTATTTTCAGGCCTTCTTAATGAAAACAATTTTGAATTTCTTGTGACAAACAGACATGAGATGTATTTGTTTGTGAAAACCGTGTTGGCCAGGCGCACCGCGGGATATCCAGCCTGAAGCAATCCAACCAGTCAACTACCAAGGTGAAGAAAACGGGTTTCACTTTTGAGCTGGTGGCCAATCCCACTCCTGACAGCATCAGCTTTGTGTTCCTGGGGTCACAGAAGACGAATTCTCCATCCAAGGTGAAGGATATTGCTATGGTGGACATTGTCGGCGAAAGATGGGAGTGTTGTATGTCTCCTCATGCAGCGTCATTGTCAACAATGTGACATCATCAGCGGCAGCAGGGCTGTATCGAGGCAAAGTTCAGAACCAGAGAGGATCTGAGGTCTTTGTGTTCGAAGTGAAAGTTAATGGTGCGTTCACTCTCTCTCTTCATCTCCCTCTCTGTCTCTCTCTCTCTCTCTCTGTCTCTGTCTCTCTCTCTGTCAATCTCTCCCCCCAAATCCCTCTGGCCTCCCCTTGTCTCTCTTGTCCTCTCCATTGAGTAACTTTACTTAACTTAATTTCTCTCTCTCTCTCTCTCTCTCTCTCTCTCTCTTTTTGTCTGTCTGTCTGTCTGTCTGTCTCTCTCTCTGTGCCTTTGAACATGGCTATAGTTAGCACAGTAATGAATAAATGAACAGGTGACATGAAACATATAGCAGAAAGACTACAAACACTGAACGTATAAGACAATCTTACAAATACCAAACATGTAAGATGATCCATCAGCCACTTCAAAATAAATGACCCAATGCGCTTTAAAAGCTTAGCTTTAATAATGAAATATATACTATTGCAATGTATTCTAGCCAGTTTTGTGGGTTAACTCGATGCAGAAGAAAGAAAGTATGGATGTTAAAGAAAAGTATCAAAAGAATGGAGAATTAAAACTACCTGTACGTCAAATCCAGACATGATGTTCAAAATTTGAATGCTAAATTGGTTGCAAAGGGAGGCGACTGCAGGCGGAGATCGAGACAAATTTTAAAAGTAATTATAATGACTCCACTGAACAACATGGACAAACGAATCACAAGAAAAAAAACACGACGCGTTTCACCCTCTTAGGTCTTCTTCAGACAAGAAAAACAACACTCTGGACAACGAAAATGAAGAACGAGCGATCACATCTTCGTCGAATTAGGTGCAAGATGGGTATTGAACCCAACAGCATGAACAGTTTCAAAAGTAAAACAAAATGACATATTCTGGATTGTGTGTAGCTTGGAAAGGAATCACTCCCTGAGATTAATTGACTTTATGGAAACGGTTGACGTGTGTACACATGCTTTTCATACGTTAGCAGTGATCGCCATGGAGAGAAAAAAGGGGAAGGCTGGCATTTAGGAATGAACTCCACTTCACAAAAAAACGTGGTTGACTGTACATCCATCTGCCTGTTTTTTGCTTGTTTGCTTGCTTTATTTTGTCTAGGCCTTGCATGTTGGGGGAAATTGCAGTGAAAATCATTATGGAGAAGAGCAGAGATTTGAACTTCTGTCATTTGTCTTCCTGGATTTGCTGTAAGCCAGTTTCCCTGCTGCCAGGGCCTAAAGAAAGCTACATCAAGTGGCTGGAGTCTGTGGGTCCATGATCGTGGGGGTAGGGACTCCATCACTACGCCATGTTCTCTGGAATAGCCAAACAGCAGCAAGAGATCTCGTAGGCCATCTGTGTCCATCCACAATGGGAAAAACTGTACTGCCAGCTGATGGCTTCACGATGGAAAAGACATAATTCAAGGCACAAAACATGACTGTATCCACCCAGCCAGGTTCATTGAGAGCTGCATGACCCCTGATGTGTGAGCCATCAGACATCATTCCCCCCCTCCTGGAAAGAATAAACAGAGGTGCCCGTGTGTCTGGCAGCCGTGACACAATGCGCAATGGTTGTGTAAGTGTCTCTTTCTCCACAGAACACAGCACTGTTCTGATGCTTGCATTGGCTGATGAAAAACCTTGCTATTGCGTATCGGGACGATGGATATTACAGTGTCATCCATATTGTAAAATGTTTGTTGCATTAAAAGCATTGCTATGGATCTCTCTTTCATGCAGGTGAAAAAAAAAAACCCAGTCTGTACTGTACTGTTTGCATTGAAACCATGTGCATTAGCAATGGACGTAGCCTTTGGTTGTCACAGAGAAATTTCAGGGTTCAGTTTCAACAATGTTGAAGCCGTATTTTGCCAGTGAAAATTTGAAACTCTTCCAACTTGAAAACAAATTTGCTTCTTGCTGCGGCTTTGTGGCCCAGTCACATTACATCTCTTCAGGTTAAGCAGGAAAATGTGACATCGTTGACGTGTTCAACAAGTTCTTCCTCCATGGCTGGTAGAAGTAGGATGGGTCTTCCAAGACTCCGCTTCTCTTTTGTGGCACATTTGTTCTTGCCATCAACATGATCCCTCAGTGTTGTTAAAGAAACTCCACACTATCTTAGAGCTGCTTGTTAAAGAAACTCCACACTATCTTAGAGCTGCTTGTTAAAGAAGTTCCGCACCATCTTAGAGCTGCTTGTTAAAGAAACTCCACACTATCTTAGAGCTGCTTGTTAAAGAAGTTCCGCACTATCTTAGAGCTGCTTGTTAAAGAACTCCGCACTATCTTAGAGCTGCTTGTTAAAGAAGTTCCGCACTATCTTAGAGCTGCTTGTTAAAGAAACTCCGCACTATCTTAGAGCTGCTTGTTAAAGAAACCCGCACTATCTTAGAGCTGCTTGTTAAAGAAACTCCGCACTATCTTAGAGCTGCTTGTTAAAGAAACTCCGCACTATCTTAGAGCTGCTTGTTAAAGAAGTTCCGCACTATCTTAGAGCTGCTTGTTAAAGAAGTTCCGCACTATCTTAGAGCTGCTTGTTAAAGAAACTCCGCACTATCTTAGAGCTGCTTGTTAAAGAAGTTCCGCACTATCTTAGAGCTGCTTGGAGGCCAAGCCTCTTGTTTCTGAATGCTGACGTAGCAGAAGAGAGAGGGAAGGAGAGGACCATTTCACTCTGCAGTGCCTGAGCTGACATTTAACATGAAATTGAAGCTTAGTGGTAGGTTCGTCTCTCTGCAAGATTACAAACTGCTGGACTTGGATTTTAAGAAGACTCAGTGATAAGATGCAGCGTGGCTCAAGAATGAAGCTGTTAAGATTTGGTGTGGAACAGATCAGGATCAAAGGCCAGATCCAGGATCGGTTCAACTGTGGTGGAGGTCTGCACTCTCCCTAGTGCCTGTCTGGTGTTCATGACATTGGACGTTGTTAGTGCGTTACGTTTAAGTTGAACACCCACACCCACCAAACATGGCACGGCACAGGAAGACTACTGTCCCAAGAGGGCAAGGGGAGGGGAGGAGTAGAGAGAGAGGGGGGGGGTGGGGGTGGGGAGTGTGGGGTTGGAGGCACCCGTTGATTAAGAAATGTAGCAAGAATGGCAGTTTTGATGTTTGGCACCAGGGTGATTCAAACTCACAACATCTGCCCCCGCTTTACCACTGAGCCAGCTTACAGAAGGCACTCTTCTAAAGGGGGTGAGAGAGGCGCTGTTGATGTGAGATGTCAGTGGCGGCCATTTTCCATGACTCGCTCAGCTGGCATCCGCCGTCACGGGAGTCCATTAGGCCAGTATGCTCAAAGAAGACTTCTCCTTTGTTGGATAGACCGGGTGATCACAGCCCAGAGGGCTACGCTCCCCACAATGATTCTGTGACCAGACAGTTATTGTCGTCAGTTGGTGGTGCTATATGAGTATGCTGGATCAACAACTCATTAACAAGCCAGAAGTGATCCGGCAGCCGTGCAGAGATCCGTCTGGTGTGAATTGACGTATGATGACCCGACATTCATGGTTCTGCGTGCACTGCCTGAAACGGTGCTGCAACAGGACAGCTTTGGCTGTTGCTGGGTATGGGGTGGCTAGAATGGGGTGGCATGGCAACAGGACAAGTTTGGTTGTGGCTGGGTATGGGGTGGCTAGAATGGTTGGCATGGCAACAGGACAAGTTTGGTTGTGGTTGGGTATGGGGTGGCTAGAATGGTTGGCATGGCAACAGGACAAGTTTGGTTGTGGCTGGGTATGGGGTGGCTAGAATGATTGGCATGGCAACAGGACAAATTTGGTTGTGGCTGGGTATGGGG
>JADBJO010005354.1:0-7500 GCA_016801955.1 Conus betulinus | reverse complement strand
TTTTTCACCATAAGTCTGTCCAGATATTTCTACATTGGAGGGTACCCCTCACCATAACTGTCTGTCCAAAACTAGTCTGCATTGGAGGGTACCCCTCACCATAAGTCTGTCCAAACTATTCTGCATTGGAGGGTACCCCTCACCATAACTGTCTGTCCAAATTCACTGTACAGAGCGCAGTGAAGAATGGACATGTATTTCACCATATACTGTCTGTCCAGAACTACTCCACAGGGTACAGTGAAGGTATGCACCTCACAGTGACTCCCTGTCCAAAACCATTCTATAGGGAACAGTGGAGATGGGCATGTACCTCACAATAACTCTCTGTCCAAAAACCATTTGGTAGGGTACAGCGGAGAATGGCTATGTATCCCATCATACTTCTGTACAAAACCATTCTGAGGGTACAGTGGAGGGTGGACATGTTTCTCACCATAACTCCCTGTCCCAAACCATTCTGAGGGTACAATGGAGGGTGGACATGTATCTAACCATAACTCCCTGTCCCAAACCATTCTGAGGGTACAGTGGAGGGTGGACATGTATTTCACCTTGACTCCCTGTCCAAAACCATTCTGAGGGTACAGTGGAGGGTGGATATGTATCTCACCATTAACTGTCTGTCCAAAATGGGCAGAAATCCTGGATGGACAAATTAAAGGACAGGATTGGTGGCACCCCCTCTAGCCTGTTGCCATGACTGTGGGCCTGGGCGGTGGATATCCCTGGCTATCCCAGCGTCCTTTGGTCATGGGACAGTAATGTACACCTTCAAATTCACTGAGAACATATCTGGCCCTCACCAAAGGAAGGGTGAAACATCTGGATGACACAAGTCAGGTAGAAGACAGAGCGAAGAGTGACTGTGCATACAGCGGGATGCAGTGTGGAAAGGAAACATGCTGTGAAACATCTGCCTGCCTGACAACACCCCCCTTCTTTGTGAAAGTGCCTGGTTGTGTGTGTTTAGGTTTTAGTTGTATCTTTGACAAACTCTGAAGAATATATTGCATTACAATTAAGCGCCATGTTGACAACCATGATGATTTTGTAAACTGTGGCTAAAGCTTGGAATACCAAAAAATTGAAAAATTTTTCTTAATTTGCATGCATGGAGAGAAACTACTCACTGAAAAGTATAAGGCTGGTCTATATGGAATTGTATGGCATAGCTTTTTGTTATTGTTTATAGTTGTTGTTGTTTTAAACGATCTTTGAAATTAGTAAGATGACAATAGTTTCTAAAGTAAAAGGTAGTTAATTTGTTTTGAACAGCGTGTCTTTAAAATGATAGGTTCACGTTGACTCTCTCTCTTTCTCTCCATCTGTCTCTTTCTCTCTCTGTCTCTTGTCTTCCACTCTCTGTGCGGTGTGTGTGTGTGTGGGTGTGCGTGTGTGTGTGTGTGTGATTACTGACCAGTCACGGACGATCAGATCATTGTGTTGTTGTTACAGAGTCGGACAAAAGCCCTGTGTTCAACGCTGGTGAGTTGGCCTGAGTGTTTCTGACCCCTGTCCCTATGTCTTCTGAGTGCACTTGCATGTGCTGATGGAGGAAGGGAAGGGGGAGGGGAGTAATGAGGCTGGAGGTTGCTGTCTTATCTGTTCATCTGCATCCATAGGCTCCCTGCTGCTGTACAGTGCTGTGTATGTGTTGGTCAGGGCGGTAGAGAATCCCTCTGCTGTACAGTGCTGTGTGTGTTGGTCAGGGCAGTAGAGGCTCCCTCATGTACAGTGCTGTGTATGTGTTGGCCAGGGCAGTAGAGGCTCCCTGCTGTACAGTTCTGTGTATGTGTTGGTCAGGGCGGTAGAGAGGCTCCCTGCTGCTGTACAGTGTTGTGTATGTGTTGGCCAGGGCAGTATAGGCTCCCTGCTGCTGTACAGTGCTGTGTGTGTTGGTCAGGGCAGTAGAGGCTCCCTGCTGTACAGTGCTGTGTGTGTGTTGGTCAGGGCAGTAGAGGCTCCCTGCTGTACAGTGCTGTGTGTGTGTTGGTCAGGGCAGTAGAGGCTCCCTGCTGTACAGTGCTGTATGTGTTGGTAAGGGCAGTAGAGGCTCCCTGCTGTACAGTGCTGTGTGTGTTGGTCATGGCAGTAGAGGCTCCCTGCTGTACAGTGCTGTGTGTGTTGGTCAGGGCAGTAGAGGCTCCCTGCTGTACAGTGCTGTGTATGTGTTGGTCAGGGCGGTAGAGGCTCCCTGCTGCTGTACAGTGCTGTGTATGTGTTGGTCAGGGCAGTAGATGCTCCCTGCTGTACAGTGCTGTGTGTGTGTTGGTCAGGGCAGTAGAGGCTCCCTGCTGTACAGTGCTGTGTGTGTTGGTCATGGCAGTAGAGGCTCCCTGCTGTACAGTGCTGTGTGTGTTGGTCAGGGCAGTAGAGGCTCCCTCTGCTGTACAGTGCTGTGTGTGTTAGTCAGGGCAGTAGAAGCTCCCTGCTGTACAGTGCTGTGTGTGTTGGTCAGGGCAGTAGAGACTCCCTGCTGTACAGTGCTGTGTGTGTTGGTCAGGGCAGTAGAGGCTCCCTGCTGTACAGTTCTGTATGTGTTGGCCAGGGCAGTAGAGGCTGCCTGCTGTACAGTTCTGTATGTGTTGGTCATGGCAGTAGAGGCTGCCTCTGCTGTACAATGCTGTGTGTGTTGGTCAGGGCAGTAGAGGCTCCCTCTGCTGTACAATGCTGTATGTGTTGGTCAGGGCAGTAGAGGCTCCCTCTGCTGTACAGTGCTGTGTGTGTTGGTCAGGGCAGTAGAGGCTTCCTGCTGTACAGTGCTGTGTGTGTGTGGCCAGGGCAGTAGAGGCTCCCTGCTGTACAGTTCTGTATGTGTTGGCCAGGGCAGTAGAGGCTCCCTGCTGTACAGTGCTGTGTGTGTTGGTCAGGGCAGTAGAGGCTCCCTGCTGTACAGTGCTGTGTATGTGTTGGTTAGGGCAGTAGAGGCTGCCTGCTGTACAGTTCTGTATGTGTTGGTCATGGCAGTAGAAGCTGCCTCTGCTGTACAATGCTGTGTGTGTTGGTCAGGGCAGTAGAGGCTCCCTCTGCTGTACAATGCTGTATGTGTTGGTCAGGGCAGTAGAGGCTCCCTCTGCTGTACAGTGCTGTGTGTGTTGGTCAGGGCAGTAGAGGCTTCCTGCTGTACAGTGCTGTGTGTGTTGGCCAGGGCAGTAGAGGCTCCCTGCTGTACAGTTCTGTATGTGTTGGCCAGGGCAGTAGAGGCTCCCTGCTGTACAGTGCTGTGTGTGTTGGTCAGGGCAGTAGAGGCTCCCTGCTGTACAGTGCTGTGTATGTGTTGGTTAGGGCAGTAGAGGCTCCCTCTGATGTACAGTGCTGTGTGTGTTGGTCAGGGCAGTAGAGGCTCCCTCTGCTGTACAGTGCTGTGTGTGTTGGTTAGGGCAGTAGAGGTTCCCTGCTGCTGTACAGTGCTGTGTGTGTGTTGGTTAGGGCAGTAGAGGCTCCCTCTGCTGTACAGTGCTGTGTACGTGTTGGTCAGGGCAGTAGAGACTCCCTGCTGTACAGTGATGTATATGTGTTGGTTAGGGCAGTAGAGATGTGGAGGACAGGGGGAGGGAGAGGGAGGGGCATAGCCAGGTACTGATGTTTGCCATGCATGAAATGTTGTGGAAGAAACTCTTTGCATTCTACCTGATCCTCTCTCTCTCTCTGTCTCTCCCCTCTCTCTCTCTCTCTCTCTCTCTGTCTCTCCCCCCCCTCTCTCTCTCTCTCTCTGTCTCTCCCTCTCTCTCTCTCTCTCTCTCTCTCTCTGTCTCTCCTCTCTCTCTCTCTCTCTCTCTCTGTCTCTCCTCTCTCTCTCTCTCTCTCTCTCTGTCTCTCCCCTCTCTCTCTCTCTCTCTGTCTCTCCCCTCTCTCTCTCTCTCTGTCTCTCCTCTCTCTCTCTCTCTCTCTCTCTCTCTCTCTCTGCTGTCTCAGTCCTGATCTGGCCACAGTTGTCAGCTGAGCAATAATCACAAAAGAGCTTGATCTGTGCACTGTGCTGGCTGGATTATTCCCTGGTCTCCCTCCATGTTATGTTGGACCTCTTTGTTATGTTGGACCTCTTCATTTCTTGTTGGCTTTGTGCATTGCCCATCAGTTTGCTGTGCTTGTGCTCTGTCCCCCCCCCCCTCCGCTCTGCTTGTGCTCTCTGTCCTCCCCCCCCCCCCCAACCTCTGCTCTGCTAGTGCTCAGTCCTCCCCCACCTCCCCTCTGTTTGTGCTCTGTCCTTCCCCCCACCTCCACTGCTTGTTCCTCTCCTCCTCCCTCCACTCCAGGAGATTTTTCCCGCCTCCATGTCCGTTATGCATTCATCCATGGCCGTTGGATATCTTTCCCTCTTCCATGTCTGTCATGCTTAGGTGTGTATCTGAACCAAAGTGGGTGATCTAAGATTACTCAGAGACATTATTTCTAATTTTGTCACACAGAAAATACCCTGAACAGATTTGAAAGAAATTAGTGTGAAGATGTAATGTCTTCGAGGAGCACACCCATTAACTTTTCATGGGGGTTCATGGTGCACATCTGGGTCGCCGGCTTTGTTCCAGCAGTGTTGTTTTACACATTCTCCATTGAGCTCTGACACTATTAAATTGCCATGACCACTGATTGCTGTCTGTTGGGTGATATTTTTCTTGAAATACCAAAACTCTTTAATGATTTAAAATTTAAATTTCACATTTTTCTTGTTCCATGGGCAGGGGGTGGGGAGGGGGGGGGGGACCATGGGAAGTAAGTCTTTCAGTTTCAACTGTCTATTACTTCCTGTATGGGGAAAAAGTAAAATTTGTGTTTTCACTTCTCGACTGGCTCGAAGGGCTGATCAAGGATCTGTTTGACCTTGGCAGAGATCTGTCCTTGAGCAAACAGAGGTATGCCCTTCTAATTGCATATTGATACGCCATTTGTGTCTTTCTTTTTTTTTTTTCTTGGCAACCTGCAGATGATGTCAATTCAGTTCCATGTCTGTATACAGAAGTATACACAAGTCTTGATTTGCTGATGCTGTAGTTATGAATGTATCTCTGCATTCGGTCTTGCATGATGCCTATTTACTCTTTTATATTCATGTTACCGTAGCATGCTTTGTCACTTCTTGTTTGTCTCACTCTTTCATTTAGTTCTTTGTCAGTTTGTGTTACGCGATGTTCTCTCTATGTGTGTTCTCTTGTCATGCACCACACTGCTCAGTGGGGTACAACAAAGCAGAAAATGGGAGAGAGAGGGAGGGAACAGACTCCCCGCCTCCCCACTCCACCCACTCCCCCTCCACTGCGGAACAGCCTCTCCTTTCTGATGTGGACGAACGTTGCCCAGTTAGCAGTGATCTCAACGACCAAGATGTCTACGTCAATGTCCGCAGTGCCGATCGAGGCATTCAGCCAGCAAAAGTTAGTGACTCAGCACCCAAGGGAGACTATGCTGCAGTACAGAAGCCCAGAATGGCGGAGTCAGCAGACAGAATGGTGGCTGGCTCCAACAGCGAAGGGCCAGATAATTTGTATGCCGTTGTGGACAAAACGAAGAAAAAAGGGCATCAGAGCCGACCCCTGTCTCCTGTACCCCCAGCTGGTGACAGGAAGGTGAAGGACAGTGGGAAGAGTCTGCAAGGGGAGGACACTGTTGAAGGTAAGTAACTCTTATGAGGTTGGAGACAGAGACAGGTGATAGAGGGAAGGGAGGGAATGTGTGTGTGTGTGTGTGTGTTTTTGTGGTAGCAGGGTAGGGGTGTAAGACAGACCAGTTGGTCATAATCCACTTTGATCAGTACATGCCCCAACTGTCAAAGGCTGATGGTGAGTGCTGGTGAAGAACAAAGGGGAGGGGGGGGGGGGGGGGGGAACAGAGAGAGAGACAGTGAGAGAGGGAGAGAGCACATTAGATAAAATTCTTGATTTATAACAGATAAGCAGTGATGTGCTTTTTGACATCCAGGTCTTTCCTTGAGTAGGAATTGAAATAGGCAGTGAAATGAAATGAAAGGTGAAAAAAGAAAGGTAGTGAACCACAATGCAATAGCAATGCAAAGGACAGAGGCAGTGGGGTGGAGGATGCAGAGAAAGGCACTATGAGGGACAACAGTCAGCATGAAGAGAACAGCCAACACCAGCACATTACAAAGAGGCAGCCAAAGCACCGGCTGCCATGGTGCAGTTGTTAGCATCGTGGATTCCAGGCTGGGAGGTCATGGGTTCAATTTTCTCGGAGCCCGACTAGCTGCTACAAGGATTTGAGTTTGCTATGAGTAAGACTGGAGCCACACAGTTGAGTTTCATCGATCTAATGGATGTGTCTCCAAAAGTAGTGTTAAAAAAATTTGCTGATCTACACTGCAGATGTCTGTGTCTCGTGGGCCTGGTGGACACCAAGGGTTACTATGAGAGGAAAGAAGAGTTTAGGTACTGTCATGCAATCTTAGACCAGAATGGAACGCCACAGCTCATGCTCATCATCCTCATCCTTATCGATCAGCATGGAAAAAAAGTGTCAAATTCTGTGACCAATCATACCCTGCTCTGTGGTGATCTTGATTTGATTTCCTCTCCAGGTTCATGGCCTTGATGAGGTCATGTTGAGGTCACTAGTATTGGTAAGTTTGTTGTGCATATGGTGGCGCCCTCAGAGGGGATACTCACTCAAACTGGCTTTGTGACCAAGCAACGATTGTCATCAGTAGCAGGGTTTGTGGGTGGTGTCCTTTGCATGTGGGATCAGAACTGGCACTGCTGTCCGTCGCTGACGTGACTCAGCAGCAGTGCAGTGTCTCCTCTGGTGAGTTGCCTTATGACTATTGACGCTGACTGCTCCGGGAGGAGGATTTGGTACTGGGCTGCAACAGGGCACCAGGTAGAGGCTTTGGATGGAAGCGGGAATGATTGGCTCGTTGCTAATGCCACTGAAGTGACACAAAAGACGAGACGGCAACAAACAAAGAAACAACGCTGCTGTTCTGAATAACGATCTCAGTTCACCTGACCAACAGTGGGAGTGAATGATGGCTGTCTGCCCCTCTGATTTTGTTCACAGTCAGTGCAGAGAATATCATTAGGGACACTGCTCTGGATTGAGAGCAATATCGTATCCAGCTTTTGAAAGCAGATCTCTGTGACACACCAGCGTTCAACTGAGGCATGAGTCCTTTGGGAAGAACCAAAGCAGCCCTCAAGAGTTCACCGACAGACTGTAAAAGCTTCTTGTGTGCACAGAGTGGAGGTCAGCTCAGAGAACAGCCAGTTGTACGACAAAGGCTCCAGATGACATTCATTGATCAGCCTGCAATGTGCTGAACAGACAGGAGAAGAAGTGCACCCTGGGTCTTGTCCTAAAAAAGATGGCACCTGACCAATGGAGGTCATGAAGAGGCTGACCCTGTCTGTGTCTGCCCGGACAAGATTGGAGGCTGACCCTGTCTGTGTCTGCCTGGACAAGACTCCAGGGTGACCCTGTCTGTATCTGCCGGACAAGACTGGAGGCTGACCCTGTCTGTATCTGCCTGGACAAGACTGGAGGCTGACC
>JADBJO010005353.1:157500-164612 GCA_016801955.1 Conus betulinus | reverse complement strand
AACACTAAAGAAACTAACTGAATGAAGGAGGATTGAAGAGGACGAGAAAAAGAGAAGAAGAAAAAGCAGAAACTAGAAGAAAGAAGAACTAAAGACACAACTAACAGAAAAAAGAAAAGAAAAGAAAAGAAAGAGAGAAAGAAAAAAAAACGTAGAGAAGCAACAGAAACAGAAGAAAAGGAAAAAAAGAAAGAAGAACACTAAGAGAGAAGAAAAAACTAAATGAAGAAAAACTAATGAGAGAGAGGAAGAAACAGAAGAAAAAAGAAGGAAAAACTAGAAAACTAAAATGAAGGAAGAGAATAGAAACTAATAGAAGAAGAAAACGATGGGAGAGAAGAAAAAGAAAAAAAGAGAGAGAGAAGACGAAACTAAATAAATAAGAAATAAATCGAAGACGATGATCCGAGAGAGAAACTAATAGAAAACTAAGAAAACTAAATGAAGAGGGGACTCGTAAAATGAAGAGACTGGAGAAGAAAACTAAAATGAGAAACAGAAACCTAAAGAAAAGGAAACTAACACGAAGCAAGAGAGAATAAACTAAATGAGAGAAGAGAAGAGAGGGAGGAAAGAAAAAGAAAAGGAAGGAGAGAAGAAACTAAAACGAAGAAAAGAAAGGAAAAACTAGAGAGGAGAGAAGAAGAAGGAGAAGAAAACAGAAGAAAGAAAAGAGACGAACGAGAGAAGAAAGAAACTAAATGAAGAGGAGGAGAAGAAACTAAGGAAAAGAAGAAACTAGAATAATAAATGAAGAAGAGCCAGGAAGAACCTAAAGAGACGGGAGAGAGAAAGAGAAAAGAAACACCTAAATGAAAGAATGAAGAGAGAAAAGAAGAAGAAACCTAAGAGAAGAAAAAAGAAAGAAGGAACAAGAAGAAGACAAGAAACTAAATGAGAAGAGAGAGTAGAGAGAAGAAAAGAAACGAAGAAACGAGGAGGGAGGAGAGAAGGAAACCTAAATGAGGAGAGAAGAAGAAAACTAAAGAAAGAAACTAAATGAGAGAGAGGAAGAAGAAAGAAAGGAAATAGGAAGAGGGCCCCGGGAGACGAGAAGAATACTAAATGGAGAAGAAACTAAAGAAGAAAAACAGAAATAAGAGAGAAACTAAGAGAGAGAAGAGAAAACTGAAAAGAGAAGAGGAGCAATAAAGGAAAAAGAAAAAGAAAAAATAGAAACTAAGAAGAAAAGCCTAGAGAGGATGAGAGGAGAGAAAAAGAAAACTAAATGAAGAAGAAAAGGTAACTAAATGAAGGATTGAGCTAGAGAAGAAGAATCTAGAAATAAAGAAACTAGAGACAAGAAGAAGAAGAAACGAAACTAGAACAAGAAACTAAGACCGATGAGAAGAAATAAATGAGAGGGACTAGAAACTAAGAAGAAACACAGGAAACTAAAAAAGAAAAGAAAAGAGAATGACCAAGGAAGAAGAGGAGGAGAAGAAACTAAAGAAAACTAAAAGAAACTCTAAATAGAGAAAACTAAGGACGAAACAGAAACTAGACGAAAGAAAAGAAAAAGAAAGAAAAAAGGAGAGAGAAGAAAAGAAAGAAAGAAAAAACTAAAGAAAAGAAAGAAGAAACTAAATGAAGCGGACTAGAAGAAACCCTAACTAGAAAACTAAATGCGAAAAGAAGGCAGAGAAGAAACTAAAAGAAGAGAGAGAAGAAACTAGAAGAGGAGAGAAGAAAGAGATGAGAGAAGAAGAAAAGAACCTCGAAAACTAAAAAGAGAAGAAAACAGGGACGAAACGAGGGGAGAAGAAGAAAAAGAAACTAAAGACGAAACTAGAAAAACTAAATGAAGAGAAAACGGAGCAGAAGAAACTAAAGAAGAAAGAAGAAAACAGAGCAGAGGAGAGAAGAAGAAGAAGGAAACTAGAGAAGAAAGTCAAAAGAGAGAGAGAAGAAGAACAACGGAGGAGGATGGAGAGAAGAGAAGAAGAAAGAAAACTAAAGAGAATGGAAACTAGAGAAGAAAAGGGAACACTAAGAAAAGGGTGAGGAAGACGGAAGAAGAAAAGAAAGAAAAACTAAAGGAGAGAAGAAGAAACCGGGAGAAGAAACAGAAGGGAAAAAAGGAAGGGCGAAAGAGAAGAGAAAAGAAGAAGAAGAAAACTAAAGAAACTAAAGAAAAGACGGAAGAAGAAACTAAAGAGAGAGAAGAAAAGAAACTAGAAAGAACTAAGGGAAGAGAGAAACAAGAAAGAACGAAAAGGAGAAAGAAGAAAGGAAGAAGAAGAGAGAAGAAGGAAGGGAAAGAAGAAGAAGAAAAGGAAAGAAGAAAAATAAAAGAAGAAAAGAAGAAGAAGAAAGAAACTAAGAAGAAAAGAAGAAAGAAGAAGAAACAGAAGAAGGAAAAGAAGAAGAAAGAAGAAAAGAAGAAAACAAGAAAAGAGAGAAGAGAAAGAAGGAAGAAAGAAGAGAAGAAAAGAAGAGGAAGAGGAAAAGAAGATAGACAAGAAGACGAAGAAAGAAAAACTGACAAGGAAGAAGAAAAAGGAAACTAAGAGAAACTAAAGACAGAAGGGAAAAGAAAAAGAAGAAGAGAGAAGAAACGAGAAAAGAAAAGAAAGGAAAGAGAAGAAGAACGAAAAAGAAGACTAAAGAAGAAGGAAGGAAGAAGAAAGAAGAAGAGAAAAGAAGAAACTAAATGAAGCGGGGAAGAAGAAGAAGGAACGAGAAAAAGAAAAGAAACTAAGAAATAAAGAAGAGAGGGAGAGAAGAAACTAAATAGAGAGCGAGACGGAAAAAGCAACTAAAGAAACTAAATGAAGAAGACCCGAGAGAGAGAAGAAGAAAAATGAGGAGAGAAGAAAAAGAAGAGAGAAGAAATGAAGAAAAGAAAGAAAGAGAAGAAACTAAATAGAAGAAGAAAGAAACTAGAAGAAACCCTACGAAAGCAGCAAGGGCAGAGCGAAGCAGACGAGAGAGAGGAGACGGAAGCCGAACACGAAGACAGAAAGAACGAGACGAGAAGACGGAAGCAGACGCACGAAACCTAAGGAAGACAAGAAAGCCACTACCTGACGCGGAGTGAGGGGGAGGAGACGCGAAACGAGGGGGCTGAGGCGAGAGGAAGCAGCAGAGAAAGACACGACATAACGAACAGAAAGAGAGAGAAAAGGAAAAAGCAAAAGGACAAAGAAACTAACATGAAGAGACTAAGGAAAGGAGAAGAACTAAAAAAGGAGACGAGAGAGAGGAGAAGGAGATGAGAAGAAAAAGAAACTAGGAAACTAAGGAGAGAGAGGAAGACGAAATAAAATAAATGAAGAAAAGAAGGGAAGAAAAGGAAACTAAATGTAAGAGAAAGAAGGGAAGAGAGAGAGAAGAAAAAAAGAAGAAAAAACTAAAGGACTGAGAGTAAGAAAAAAGAAGAAAGACGAGGGAGAAGAAACTAAAGGGAGGAGAGGAGAGAGAGAGAATAGAAAAAAAACTAAAAAGAGAGAGAGAAGAAAAGAAGAAACTAAAGAGAAGATGAGAAGAAACTAACTTACTAAGAAGAAGAAAACTAAATAGGGGAAAAGAGAGAGGAGAGAGAGACGAAGGAAAAAGGAAGAAACTAGAAGAAAAAGAACAGAAAAAAGAGAGAGAAGTAAAAGAAGAGAAAAAGACGGAGGGAAGAAGAATAGAAGAGAGAAGAAGAAGAAGAGGAGAGAGAGACGAAGAGAAGGAAAAGAAGAAGAAGGAGAGGAGATGGAGAGAAGAGGGAAGAACCACACAACTAAATGAAGAGACCGGGACTGAGTCATGAAAGAAGAAGAAAAAAGAAACGAAATCTAGAAACAAAGAGAGAGGAGAAAGAAGAAGAAGAAACTAACTGAAGAGAATGAAAGAGGAAACTAAATATAATGAAAGAGCCTGAGTTGGGGGTGAATGACAAACACCAGAAACTAAAGAAGAAAAGAAACTAAAGAAGAAAACGAGAAGGAAACTAAATGAAAGAAAAGAAAGAAAAGAGTGGAGAGAGAAGAAAAGGAAACTAAAGAAGAAAACCCGAAGAAACTAAAAGAAAAAACTAAGGAACGAAAATAAAAGAAAACAACCGAAAAAGGGAAAAGAAAGAAACTAAGCCACAAACTAAAAAAGACAGAAAAGAAACTAAATGAAGACCAGGACTGGCGAGGAAGAAAAGGAAAGAAGAGAAAAAGAGAGAGGAAGAAAGAAACTAAATGAAGAAGACTGAGTTCCGGAGAGAGAAACTAAATGAAGAGCTGACAGAGGGAGAAGGAAAAGAAAAAACTAAAAAGAAAACTAATACTGTATACACGATGGTTTAAATGACCGGCCCAAGGTCGATGTCACGTTGAGCTGTTAGAGCAGGAAACACGTGCGAAGAATTGAAACAGTTGTTAAGGAATCTCTGTACATAACACCACTTCCGTGGAGAGAGAGAGAGAGAGAGAGAGAAGAGAGAAGGAGAGAGAGAGAGAGAGAGAGAGAGAGAGAGAGAGAGAGAGAGAGAGAGACAGAGAGAGAGAGAGGGAGAGACAGAGACCAGACAGACAGACAGAGACAGACAGAACAGACAGACAGTGACAGAGAGAGAGACAGAGAACTGGGCATGGATGGAGCTACACACGCGCGAGCGCGTTTGTGTGTGTGTGTGTGTGTGTGTGCGTGCGTGCGTGCGTGCGTGCGTGCGTGCGCGCGCGTGTGTGTGTGTGTGTGTGTGTGTGTGTGTGTGCTGCGTGCGTGCGTGCGTGCGTTGCGTGCCCGTGTGTGTGTGTGTGTGTGTGTGTGTGTGTGTGTGTGGTGTGTGTGTGTGTGTGTGTGTGTGTGTGAGAGAGAGAGAGCGCCCCGTGCGTGAGTGCGTGAGTGCGTGCGTGAGTGCGTGCGTGTGTGTGTGTGGTGTGTGTGTGTGTGGTGTGTGCGTGCGTGCGTGCGTGCGTGCTGCGTGTGGGTGTGTGTGTGTGGTGTGTGCGTGTGCGTGTGCGTGTGTGTGAGTGTGGTGCGTGTGTGTGGTGTGTGTGTGTGTGGTGTGTGTGTGTGTGTGCGTGCGCACGCGCGCGCGCGTGTGTGTGTGTGGTGTGTGTGTGTGTGTGTGTGTGTGTGTGTGTGCGTGTGTGTATCTTCGTGTGTGTGTGTGTGTGTGTGTGTGTGTGTGTGTGTGTGTGTGTGTGTGTGTGTGTGTGGCGCGCGCGCGCGCGCGCGTGTGTGTGTACGCGCAAGGGAGTGTATGAATAGAATAAATCAAGTATACGTCTGTCAGTGACTGTGTGAAAGAGTGACAGACAGAGAAAAGAGCGGGAACGGAATCGAGTGACGGACAATTTGCACGTGACACTGAGAACATGCACCGTGCTGTTGTGTCACGCTGCCCCTCGAAGAACGGGGTGAGGTTCTTCTGACCGACCCTCTGCACAGCATCATGCCCACACGCCTCTCACAACCCTGTCCCTTCCTCTGTGCATAACCACACCTAGTTTTCTCTCTGTTGCCTTGTCAGGCTATCGATTGTTGATGCTTTTGTTTCAGTAAGTTCACGTTACGAGTGACGCTTCACTTTAGAACACACACACACACGCACACACGCACGCACGCACACACGCACACTCCAATGCACACACGCACACACACATACATAATACAACGTAACTGTTCACGGATATTCATTCAGGAAGGTTGTAGCGACCCAGCGATGAGCGAGGTCCACACAGTTGTTGCTGATAAGACCAAGCAATGTCGACCAAACTCACTCACGATAAACAATCGTTTGGAGTAGAAATATAGTCGCGCTCACAAAACAGTACCTATGGTTAAAAAAGTTATTGGCAGAGGTGAAAAGTAGAACCGATAAAGGGATTCATGTTGCAAACTATTCTACCGAGTAAACTTGAGCTAGCAAAATGATGGGCAAAATGTAGTTTCTGTCGGGGGGAAAAGTTATTCTGACAGATGAACCAGTGCGGCGAGGAGCTGCTGACAGTACGACCACGTATTAGAAAGAAGCTCTCGGTATGGAAAATGTAGTACCAAACAGAATAGTATCATAGGAAGACTTAGTTCCTGGCGAGGGTAAATACAACAAAGAGATCGGCATTTTGGTTTTAAAAAAAAAAGGGGGGGTGGGGGGGTGGGGGGTGGGGTGGGGATGGGGTTACAATGAGAAGAAGAACAGTGCTAGCAGAACCATGCTTGGGGAAATTTGTCCTTGTTAAAGGAAAAAGGTGCTACCAGAGCAGAAAAAAAATAGTTCTCGGTGAGGGAAAATAGAGCTAACAGAACAAGACACAGGAAAAAAAAAAAAAGTTGATGAGGGAAAATAGTGCTAACGGAACAAGACACAGGGAAAATGTTCTTGATGAGGGAAAATAGTGCTAACAGAACAAGACACAGGGAAAAAAAGTTCTTGATGGAGGAAAATAGTGCTAACAGAACATTAAACACATTTAAAAAAAAAAGTTTCACGTCGACAGATAAATGTTGACGGCACAGTCCATGACGTGAAAAGCAGTTCTCGATGTGGACAATGGTTCTGACACATACAGCTGCAGTTTCAGGAAGAAAAAAATTGTCCGATAGCACAAAATATGTTAAGAGAGTGTGCCTTAAGGGTGGGAATAAAAGGGGAGTGGGGGGGGGGGGGGGGGGGGGGGGGGAAAGAGAACGTGGGGGAGGGGGAGAGTTGTGCTGACAGAACGATGGTATAGGAAGTAACAGGTTTCCGTAGGAAAAACGTAGTGCTGGTAGAACAATGCATATAGTTTCAAGAAAGACACACACACACACACACACACACACACACACACACACACACACACACACACACACACACACACACACACACACACACTTGCATGCACGCAAGCACGCAAGCACACGAGCATCAGTCAGTTCAGCTGATCATCAAGAGAAGCGCGGTGCCAAATACATCATGATATTGTTGATGTTATCTTGTATTAACCGATATTGTGTGCACCCCTTTCGCAAGGCACCATGGCTTTAAAATGAATAAATCATCCGAACCTCATCCGAACCTCTCTCTCTCTCTCTCTCTCTCTCTCTCTCTCTCTCTCTCTCTCTCTCTCTCTCTCTCTCTCACACACACACACACAGTGGTGGTGGGGGTGGGGGGAGAGAGCTGGTCCATAATGTAAATTTGCTTC
>JADBJO010005353.1:145000-150000 GCA_016801955.1 Conus betulinus | reverse complement strand
AGTCTCTAGTTCTTTTCCACTGATTATAACCTGGGTCTCCACACGCTCTGAGCTCTCTGTCATCAGCTTTTGGTCGGCACTGATTAAAACTTTATTTGCACACGCTCTGACTGAGCCTCTATCATCAGCTTTTAGTCGGCACTGATTATAACTTTGTCTCCACACACGCTCTGAGCTCTCTGTCATCAGCTTTTGGTCGGCACTGATTATAACCTTGTTGTCTCCACACACTCTGAGCTCTCTGTCATAAGCTTTTGGTGTGCACTGATTATAACCTTTGTCTCCACACACTCTGAGCTCTCTGTCATCGGCGTTTCGTCTGCACTGATTATAACCTTTGTTTTCACACGTCTGAGCTCTCTGTCATCGGCTTTTGGTCTGCACCGATTACAACCTTTGTCTCCACACTCTCTGAGCTCTCTGTCATCAGCTTTGGTCTGCATTGATTAAAACTTTGTCTCCACACGCTCTGAGCTCTCTGTCATCAGCTTTTGGTCGGCACTGATTGTAACTTTGTCTCCACACGCTCTGAGTTCTCTGTCATCAGCTTTTGGTCTGCACTGATTATAACCTTTGTCTCCACACACTCTGAGCTCTCTGTCATCAGCTTTTTGGTCTTCACTGATTAAAACTTTTGTCTCCACACGCTCTGAGCTCTCTGTCATCAGCTTTTGGTCTGCACTGATTATAACTTTGTCTCCACACGCTCTGAGCTCTCTGTCATCAGCTTTTGGTCGGCACTGATTGCCTGCTGTAGCTGATGGATGGTCTGCTCAGGCAGTTCATCAGTTTGGCGTGTTCCTCTCCACTTCCAACACCTTTCAAGTTGCCAGTGGGCAACAACACTTCAAGACTAAAAGAGAAAGTGTCGCTGTTACGTCAAGAAAGAAAAACACAAATTGCATGAGAACTGATCGAAACTATACAGCTAAATACACTGGTAAGAGAGGTCGGCACTGATTGCCCTGCTGAGAGGTGTAGAGATCAGAGAGAGACTTCCAACAGAGAGAGAGAGAGAGAGAGAGAGAGAGGTCGCTGTTAGAGAGAGAGAGAGAGATTGCAGAGAGAGAGATCGAAACTAGACAGAGACAGAGAGAGAGAGAGAGAGAGAGAGACAGACAGACAGAGAGAGAGAGAGAGATGACGTCAGCAACACTTATAAAGCATTACGACAGTGTGGTAAAGGGTCTTTCAAATGCACTGTAAATAATCCAGTAAGATGTTGTCGCCGTCTTAAAAGGTATTTTCAACCTGATCGACTCCTGGTGTATCTGAACTTTTCGCTCTTGGTCTTTTGTTGCAGGACATAAGCAGGTTAGGTGATCGCGTGCATTTAAGGGGGTCTCAGTTACTCCAGAGTTTCTTTTTTTTTCTTCAATGCTCTTAATGAAGCTTCAATTGTATAAATTCATTTGATCAAATTGTGTTACAAATGGTCGTCTGGACAATAATTTGTGTTTGTTGCAAGAAAATGTTGTTATGCTTAGCATAGTTATGCGGGGATTGTCTTCAGTCGTGACAAGCTCCTAGCATAACACCATCAGTCTCCAAAATCCCTCGAAGTCGGAGTGTGGCTGCCCACGTGGCGGGGTAATCAAAAAACGGTCGCACACGTAATGTTCTCATCCCCAGCTGATGCATTTGTACCATAGTGTTCAAGTACTTCGGCTGTTCGGATGATCCCTGGAGTCTTTAGCCAGGGTACGACAACATGAAATAGTCCCAAGCCATTTGTCATAAAACATAACTCTCTTGTAAAGTGAAGGGTATAGAGAGTTGTGGACACATTTCAATTCTAGCACCTTTCTTCGCATATATGTCAGCAAGTTAAATACCCCAAATTCCACAATGCATATAATCCAAAAGAAAATTAAGCCAGTTCTTTTACATATCAAAACATGAATTAAACGTCAAATTTCCTTTACATTAAATTTCCTGAATTCTATTTGCAAAACTTAATGGATTGTGATACTGGTATTGAGTCCATGCAGAACAACACTTGAAAAATTGACTGTGGTAAGTCAGTTAGATTTGTCAAAAGCCATTGGTATAGCTATCATTTTAGAAACGAATATAGATATGTGTTTTCCAATGAAATATGTTTTTTCTACTTTCAATGACGACAAAAGCAAAACCTGCTTCTTTATTTTTTATTTATTTATTTATTTATTTATTCATTCATTCATTTATTTATTTATTGTCAATGAACATCTGTAAACACCTTATGATGACTGGGTTTTTGTACAGTGTGTTTTGTGTGTAATGTTCTCTCTCTCTCTCTCTCTCTCTCTCTCTCTCTCTCTCTCTCTCTCTCTCTCTCTCTCTCTCTCTCTCTCTGCTCTCAGTTCCATAGCTTTTTACCCTGGTGTGCATGAACAGCTGAAACTGAAATAAACTTTAAAGAAACAATACTATTCCGCTGTACGAAAGCGACATTTCTGTTTTGTAATTTGTTGTTGCTTTTGTTCGGCGGAATAGTATTTGTTTTAAGATGTATGTCACCATCATTATAATAGTCATTAACACGATTTATATTCATAATCAGTGATATTTACATTCAAAAGTCAAACCCCCAAAAATGTTCAACCGCTTATTCAAAGACGTTTAAGCAATAAAAACATAACAACTCACCAAGTTCAAACCCTGGCGATTTGATGTAGAAACATCAAACCTGTTATATATCAACAAGATGTTTCAACCCTCCCAGGAACACAGGAACCACCACCTGAAATACATTCGACTAATACATAGTCTCCACAGCCACAAAAATCGGTAAAACCCATTCAGAAATTGCATGACAACTATCAGGTTTTGTCAGTAGCACGTGAAATGAAACTAGGCAAAATGGCCAGGAGCACTCCGAAGTTTCCAAACCTATTAACTCGTCTGTCGTTGGATGGAAACACGTCTGAGTGGTCAGGCGTCTGGCAAACGGGCGTCACTCCTGCTTGTCTGATGGGAAACATAAATGTAGCAAGATGATAGAGCGGAGAAAATAACATTTTCTCCATTTGGGGGCTATGTATTATGCCAGTCTAAAATCACTAACCTTTTAAAGCCTAACTGCGCCATCGATACATAAAATGATTAGCTTCCTAACAATATATCTGTGTATTTGACTTTTGAAACCTTTGACCTGTGACCGGTTCTGTAAAGGGGGAAATGAATCACTAAGCAGTTCCACGCCAGTGTCCTTGCCCCATGCTACTAATGAGGAACCGTAACCAGTGACGACTGTTCAATGTTGTGCCGATCCCCTGTTGTGCTGTGAAGAGAGTGGCGAGTCAGGCGGCAAGAAAATCAAAGTGAAACTAACTGCGTGTGGGACGCTACCTAAAAACAGCCAACATGAACCAGCGCTGGGCATTGCTCGATTTCTGCTAGCCGACACTGCCAGAGTGACATTCCTCCTGCTTTCTGTTCAGCAGAAATGTTTGGGTGAGCGTAAAAGATTTTTGGCAGTTGGGGTTTTGAAAATTAGGCCAGAGGACAATCAGCTAACAACGACGCTTCTGTTGAGAATTGGAGAAACCGCAACTAACTTTCACTCAGACTGGACTGATAGCCTGGCCTGATTACACACAAAAAAGAAGAAAAAAACATTTGATTCACGATTTCGGGGGAATACATCAGTTGGATTATAAATCATGAGCCCAGTGTGAAAACCAAGATACAGCCAAAATGAAGCAATAAAGGCCTTGCAAGAGATGGGCATTTTCCTCAATGTCTCCTTGTAAGATAATTCAGTGTCACGTCATAGAAAGTGCTGTAGCACACTATGCATTTTCATATAGTATCAGTTAGTCTAGAAAGTGATTTCATCATTTCTAGCTGAAAGCCATAAACTTTAACATTCAGGTAGATTAAAAAACAAAGACATTTGTGATAATAATGAAGCGTTTTCTTTGTGTATTCATTGAGAAAAGAGTAAACTGAGAGCCAGACGAAAAGAAATATTTAAATAAATCAATTAACTGTTATATGAGAGGACAAAAATGTTGGCATATCAATATATCTTAATCATTAGTTTTCCCACATTTGGAAAGAGAAAACATTGTTGATTATGCCAATGTACTTTCTTTTTCAGACAGTTCTCTGTTTTTCTTATATGGCTGTTTTATGTCATTGTCTTGGGAGACGTGAATCTCAAAGTTGGTCTAAATCAGGAAAATGTGGGTTGAATTAATTTTAGAAGTCTTTAGATGCTGAAAAATTGTTGAAGAGAGAGAGAGAGAGAGAGAGAGAGAGAGAGAGAGAGAGAGAGAGAGAGAGAGAGAGAGAGAGAGACAGACAGACAGACAGACAGACAGACAGACAGACAGACAGACAGACAGACAGTCAGTCAGACAGAGACAGACAGACAGACACTAGCCACTAAAGTGCGGTGGTTAATAAAGTGCGGGGTTAATATCACGGTAGGTAGTGGGTTCGACTTCCATCAAGGTTTTAATTCATGTGTGGGATTTTTCGACCTCGACTGGCTTCTACCCACAAACTGAATTTGCTATATGCCCATATGGGAAGACTGGAATCTTGCAGTCGAATGTCATCTACTTAAAGGATTCGTCTCTGAGAGTGTTGCTCAAATTGTCTGACCAGCGCTGCAGGTGTCTGTATCTATCTATGAGTTCGTGTGGACATCGCCGGTGTGGACAAGGTCCTGGGAGCTATCGTGGGACGGTTGTGGTGGCGCCCCACGGAGAGGACGCCCACCTACGCTGGCTCAGCTAGAACGCGAAAAGCGATGATCGTCATCAGATGGGGGCTTAGTCAGTGGTGTCCTGCGCATGTTGGATGGGAACAGGCGCCCACTGAACACCACCGAAGTGATTCGGCTGCAGTGCAGTGTCTCGTCCAGTGGGTTGCCTCCTCACGACTTGACATTGACTGGTACCTGGTGATTGCTGATGCCCAGGCTGCAGCGGAGTACGTCAGGTTATGGCTGTAGGCGGGTAGCTGAAGTGAGCGGCGTGGATGTAGTACTGCTAAAAGCTCAGAAC
>JADBJO010005353.1:127500-130000 GCA_016801955.1 Conus betulinus | reverse complement strand
TTTTACTGTAAATCAACTCAACACTGTTAAAACTGTCTTAACTAGAAGGGTTGTAAAGACCTGGACATCTGTTGCTTCCCTCTTATGGACTGTTACTGCTTTAGAGAATGTGGGAATTTTTTTTTTCAGAGAGAAAAAAATGGTTGCCCAACTCAACATTTGCAGAAACATTTTCAATGTAACAATTAACATTGTTTGGAGGACCAGGCAAGGCGCATGGGAACATACAGGGAACTTTCCTTTGAAAAGTGGCGTCCCAGTTGGTACGTATACCCTGACCTTTTCTCTGTCCAGAGCAACAGCCACACATGAAAGGTACAAACACAAATCAGCATCTTTCTCTGGGGTGACTGGTGTAGCCTAACATTGTCACACAGATGACATAAGAGAAGGTAAATAAATACAGGTAAATCTGTGTGGTTCTTATGAAAAGAGATCTTAGGTGAAGTGGGAAGGCATGAGCAGTAAGTAAGAAACAAAGCAACTTTTGCTCCCATAGTGAACAGGTCAAAGGTACATGACCACAACCTAATACTGCACATGTTGCACATTCATCAGAAAAAAAGTGCAAACAAGAGAAGCACACGCAGCAAACGAGGAAACTTTCTCCGAAAAAAAAGGTAAGTTCCAAGCTTGCCCATATCTGCCTTATCTAACACATGTGCTCAAGAACGACAGCAGAATGAAATTTCTCTGTGTGAGTTATCAGGTGGATGAGTACCACCAACAGCATAACTTTGGGTTTTATGTGGCTGCAACTGTTTCACAGTGGGAACGAAATTAACCTTCCTCTTTGATTACTTTTTGTATTGATAGTGCTAGGAAATGGTTTCAAATCAATAGTCTACAGATCAATGTCAAGTCAAAGGAAGGAATTACCTGGAAAGGTCGCAGGGAAACGATCTCAGTACAGACCTTTGGGTGAGCCAGTGAACAGGAGAATGCAGACAATTAAAAGCTCTGACTGTGTCACTATTGGGAGTGCCCACTCCACGAAAGACCAATGGATGGGACTGACATTTGCTTGTTCGTGCAAATGGAAGACAATAAAATGAAATGACATGACTTGAGTTAGTCCAGACTTATAGAACTTAGACAGAGATTTTGTATTGTAGGTATGAAATATCTAAAAAAAAAAAAAAAAAAAAAAAAAAACAAAGAAAAAAAAACCCACCAAAACAAACAGAAAAAACATTAACAACAAATACAAACAAAAAAAAAAAAAAACAAGGAGCACTAAAATCTAAGCATTTGATTTTGGCTTTACCAAGAGTGTTCAAAGACTGATGTAATCTATTCAAATATTACCAAGCCACCAGTCGCCGTGGCGATGTGGTTAGCGTCGCGGACTCCCGGCTGGGAGGTCGTGGGTTCGAATCCCATCAGAGTCATGTGGGTTTTTCTGCCCCGACCGGCTCCTACCCAGAGTTGAGTTTGCTGCGGACTCAGTTGGGAAGACTGGACCACACAGTCGAGTTTCATCCACTTAATGGATGCGTTTCTGAGAGTGTTGCTCAAATTTCCTGACCAACACTGCAGGTGCCTGTATCTCTCGGGCCTGGTTGACGCCGGGATATATATGAAAGGAAGCGTAGAGTACAGCCCTGTCATGTAGTCTCAGACCGAAATGGAAATCCGTAGCATCATCTTAATCATCCTCATTCTCATCGATCAGCATTAAAAAAAAAAAAAAATGTCTCAAATTCTGTGGCCCTTCATGCCCTGCTCTCATGGTGACCTCAGTTTCGATGTCCTCTCCACACATCTGTGGCCTTGGTTTGGTTCCGTCGGGGGGTCACCGGTATCGGCGAGTCCATGGGGGCTGTCATTGGATGGACGTGGTGGCGCCCTCCGGAGGGAGAGCTCACTCACGCTGGCTCCGCGACGACTAAGCAATTATTGTCGTCAGTAGGGGGCTTAGTAGGTGGTGTCCCTGCGTATGTTAGATCAGAACAGGCGCCACTGAACACTACTGAAGAGATTCGGCAGCAGTGCAGTGTCTCCTCCGGTGGGTTGCCTCTTGACGACTTGACATTGACTGTTCCCTGTGGATTGCCGGTGCCGGGGCTGCGGCGGCGGGACCAGCCGGGCTGTGGCTGTGGACAGGGTGTCGGAATGAGCGCGGCGTGGGGTGCACTGCCTCTGAGGTGGTGCAGAGGTTGGGACAGCAAAAAAAAAAAAAAAAAAAAAAAAAAAAAAAAAAAAAAAAAAAAAAAAAAAAAAACCAAGAATTATCCAGCAGACAGCATCAAGATCAGTTTGTGAATCGATTTATGGCAACATGTCTATGACTTCTATCACTTCTTAATATTTTACACACACACACACACACACACACACACACACACACACACACATGCAGAGAGAGAATGAGAGACAGACAGACAGACAGACAGAGACAGACAGACAGACAGACAGAGAAGAGACAGGGGGAGAGAGAGAAGACTGGACAGAGAGAGATAGAGAGACTGGAGAGAGAGAGAGAGACACTCACACAGAC
>JADBJO010005353.1:120000-122500 GCA_016801955.1 Conus betulinus | reverse complement strand
GGCTGGTGTAATCTTACATAGTCACAAAGATGGCATGGTAAACAGCTACAGGTAACTTTGGTGTGGTTTATGCGAAAGAAAGTTTTTCGTACAGCAGGCTCATACAAACATAACTAAAAGACATATTTCGCTTCCACAACGAAACCAAAACTCATCAAGGGCAGATAGGGTGATTTTTGCTCCCTCAGTAAACAGATTAAAGACAGACAACGCCAAGCTAATGATGCTGCATCTGGCACATATTCAACTGGATCACATGCAGACAAGGCTACATAAAACAAACGAGGAAACTTTCTACCAGAAAAGGTCAGTTCCAAGCTTGCCCATACACCACTACCTGTGACATTTGCACAACTACAACATATGTAAGTGTTCTATATGTGGGCCAGGTGAAAGAGTAGCATAAGCATGGTAACTATGGAATTAAGTGTTTTACATTGGGAGCAACATTTGCATCTTCATTGATTATTTTCAAGTCAGTAGTTTCGGGAAGTGGTTTCGAACCAACAGCCTGCAAAATCAATGTCTGCTCAGACAAAGGCATTACACGGAGAAGTCTCAGGGAACTGTGCTGATTACTGTTCTCCAGGCAAGCCAGCAGAGAGGAGAAAGGAACAGAAAGCAGGCGATTAAAACGCTGATTATTCTACTTCTGGGAGTACCCAGTGCAAGAAAGACTAATTGATGGCTTGCTTGACATTGACTTGTTTCCACAAATTAAAAAAAAAAAAACAGAAAATGAGCCAAGTCGAGCAGGATCCAGATATGCAGATGCACAGAGACAGGGGTTTTGTTATTATTTAATAATATTTTGGAAAAATTAGTCAAGACCAAGCAAATCAAAACGTAAGAGTTTCAACTACCACCACTGTTCAAAAGATCTTCCTCATAACAAAATGTAAATTATGCCAAAAACAGACAAGAGAACAGCATAAGACAGACCGCTAAATGATTTGTCATTCAGTTCTCAATACTTCACGCACGCACGCGCACACACACACACACACACACACACACACACACACACACACACACACACACACACACACACACACACACTCACTTTACTGACTCACATCCCCACAAAAGCGCATATTTACCTTTTTATGTTGATCATAACTGTCACTATTGACAACACTATCACTGCGATTTAAAAAAAATGCAATTACGACCACTGAGAGGAAACAGACTACTTACCAATACCAAACATTTTGAATCGAGTCCTTGTGAATCAGCAGTACAGAAAGTGAACATCCACCGATGTTTATCCACACAGAGAGAGAGTCCTTGTGAATCAGCAATACAGAAAGTGAACATCCACTAATGTTTGTCTGCACAGAAGCTGCTTCCGCTCTACAGACACACAAATTTCAAGGTCAATAAAACCTGATTCTGCAGAGCACGACCCATGCTAATTTCACACCACCAAGATGTAGCAAAGAGCATCCAGTACTTTTGCAGTTCCATTGACTGTTGACTGTTTGCTTCACATTCAATATGTACGGTTACATTCAACATGTACGGTTCACTACCCAGAATTTACCTGAACTGCCACGAACCATTTCTCTGCAGTAAAGTCTGGACAGATTTAGAGAAACCTCACCTTAAACCCCCTTTTTCTCTGGTGCTCCACTCTTGGATCACCTCATCAACAGCAGGGCAATGCTATTTTCTCGATGTTTATGTACCAAGTAAAGTCTGTTCAATGACTTCTAAAACTTTCCTTTGTTGTAGGTCACACAACAGGAGTCAGTTGTCATCAACAGTACCATGCGACATTTTCTTGCCCCATGCTACTGATCAGGAAACGTAACCAGTGACGAATGTTCAATGTTGTGCCAATCCCCTGTTGTGCTGTGACGAGGGTGGGGAGTCAGACGGCAAGAAAATCAAAGTGAAACTAACTGCGTGTGGCCACTGCCACAGACACTTGCAAAATGAACAATCTGTTTTTTGGTTGAGCAAAGAAAACAGCACCATTCATCACACAGACTTGACTGTCATCTTGCCTGCAATTTTCCAGAAGAAGAAGAAGAGGAATAAGAAGATGAAGATAGAGAAAAAAAAGAAGAAGAGGAGGAGGAAGAACAAGAAGAAGAGAAGGAGAAGGAGGAGGATGAGAAAGAGGAAGACAAAGACATTCATTCAGTTTTATCTATCATTACTAATATAATTTTGGAAACTGCACCAGCTGAATGTATCAAATTGTTCAATAACGTGTGTAACTCCCAGATGCAGCAGAAATAAAGCAATAAAAATATTGCGAAAGATGCATGTTTTAAACAGTATCTCCTTGATCAATGATTTCAATTTTACTTCACAATAATTTACTTAACAAAAACCTTAATATATGAATCCATAGGCATATAGCATCAGTAAGTTTAGAAAGTGATTTGATCATTTACGAGTAAAAGATACAACCCTTTCTCGATTTTACAATGGTAGTCAGCAAGGAGACTCGGGAAAAAGTTCAAATCTTTTATATCATGAATCCCTCCTT
>JADBJO010005353.1:107500-112500 GCA_016801955.1 Conus betulinus | reverse complement strand
GAGGTATGGCTGTCACCAGGGGAGGTACGACTGTCACCGAGGGATGTATGGCTGTCACCGGGGGATGTATGGCTGTCACCGGGGGAGGTATGGCTGTCACCAGGGGAGGTATGGCTGTCACCAGGGGAGGTACAACTGTCACTGGGGGAGGTATGGCTGTCACCAGGGGAGGTACAACTGTCACTGGGGAGGTAAAACGACTGTCACCAGGGGAGGTATGGCTGTCACCGGGGGAGGTATGGCTGTCACCAGGGGAGGTATTGCTGTCACCAGGGGAGGTATGGCTGTCACCAGGGGAGGTACAACTGTCACTGGGGAGGTAAAACGACTGTCACCGGGGGAGGTATGGCTGTCACCGGGGAGGTACGAATGTCACCGGGGGAGGTATGGCTGTCACCGGGGGAGGTACGAATGTCACCGGGGGAGGTATGGCTGTCACCAGGGGAGGTATGGCTGTCACCGGGGGAGGTACGACTGTCACCGGGGGAGGTATGGCTGTCACCAGGGGAGGTACAGCTGTCACTGGGGGAGGTATGGCTGTCACCAGGGGAGGTACAGCTGTCACTGGGGGAGGTATGGCTGTCACCAGGGGAGGTACAGCTGTCCACTGGGGGAGGTATGGCTGTCACTGGGGGTAAGATATGGCTGTCACTGGGGGAGGTACAGCTGTCACTGGGGGAGGTATGGCTGTTACCAGGGGACGTATGGCTGTCACTGGTGGAGGTATGGCTGTCACCAGGGGAGGTATGGCTGTCACCAGGGGAGTATGGCTGTCACTCTGGGAAGTATGGCTGTAACTGATGGAGGTATGGCTGTCACTGTGGGAGGTATGGCTGTCACTGGGAGGAGGTATGGCTGTCACTGGGTGAGGTATGGCTGTCATGGGGGAGGTATGGCTGTCATGGTGGAGGTATGGCTGTCACTGTGGGAGGTATGGCTGTCACTGGGGGGAGGTATGGCTGTCACTGGGTGAGGTATGGCTGTCATGGGGGAGGTATGGCTGTCACTGGTGGAGGTATGGCTGTCACTGTGGGAGGTATGGCTGTCACTGGGGGGAGGTATGGCTGTCACTGGGTGAGGTATGGCTGTCATGGGGGAGGTATGGCTGCCACCAGGCGAGGTATAGCTGTCACTGGGGGGAAGTATGGCTGTCACTGGTGGAGGTATGGCTGTCACCAGGGGAGGTATGGCTGTCACCAGGGGAGGTATGGCTGTCACCAGGGGAGGTATGGCTGTCACCAGGGGAGGTATGGCTGTCAGCGGGGGAGCCAGAATGAGTAGTGTGGGGTCAGCGGCACTCAGGGTCATGGAAGGTGAAACAGAAAAATACTTCATGTCAGAATGCTTCAGAACTTCACAGAGCTGCAGGCTGCTCTGACCAGAAGTCAGTGGAAACCTCTGCTATGCCTGACTGATTTAATCCAAAATAACTCACAGTAACTCACAGCTTCTTCACTTTAATCATGTGGATTTTTCATCATAACAGTTACTTTGGGCATGTCTGGAAACACGTAAGGCAACGACAGTGCACACAACAGTATGTAAGAGATATGGGACTTCTTTCGCACAGCCTTGATTAGTTTTGAAAGTGGATCGAAGTGTGTCTGGGATTGAGTGTGTGGATGATGTAACGTTAGGTCAGATGAAAGGAATGCAACAGATTTCACGCACGCAAACATCTATACACACAACAGTTAGCAACACACAGAGAAAATGTATGTAAAAGTACAAACACATGATTTGTTTTTAAAACTCGCACAATGCGCCACAAACTCATTCGCCCCAAAAATATCAGAGAGCGACAGAATTTCAGATTTAGCTTCCCTGAGCGGGTCATTACAGGGAACACTAAGTGGGGCCAGGAATAGACGCTCAACTCGAGCTGTTATAAAAAAAAAAATCTCTTAGGGAAACTAAAACTTTCTGTGCACAAACACAAGTAGAGTTGTCTCTTCTTTTTAGGAGCAGGACGGTGAATGCCGCTAATGTTTCACCTCAGCTGCACAGAGGTCCTATCACACGCTTATCTCCCCACCAGGCCAACAGTCAAAACTTAAGTCGTATGAGGGGATGGGGGGGGGGGGGGGGGGGGGGTCAGAGTGAAAACAGTTCTGATCGAGATGTTGTTGTCTGCCTAGGTGTGTGAGAATTAATGTAATTCTGTTATCATATTTTCAAATAGATTTCGTTTAGAGCAGAAGGGATCGAGTGAGTTAAAGAGATTTTCCATATTAATTTCGCAATTTTGAAGTAATTTGAAGTGTTTTTTAAGAGAAACACTAAAACAATTTTTTTTTGCACTTTTGAAAACGTACTATTAGGGTTAATTCTAACTATAACTTACTCTACCTTGTTGCCTTGGTGAGCGGCGACACCCAGGGGTCAAGACCGGATTTTTCAGGGGCTTTCCACTGGCGAACACGACCACTGTTCTGGCAAACGAGGTACGTTCATGAATATCAGCTCACCTCGATGACACGACTGTAAAGCATCATAAAATGATCCGAAATGAGGACTAGACTGAAAACATAAAGGGCCCAAAAAATGACCAAACCCACCCTCTGACAAGATGAACAGGAAAAGAGACCAGCAGGTAGTGAGAGAGTGGGGGAGTGTGACAGTTTGAAGTTACTTCAGATATACACCGTCCTGAGATTTATGCTTTTCCTTTCTCCAAAGCTGCACAGACATCGGGATTAGAACATTTCTGACGCTGGAAGTTCACGGAGAGTTTCCGACGGAACATTCTGAACTGGTCATCACCAACAAGAAAACTGAAACAGTCCGAGTGACTGGAACACCTCGGTTGGATCGCAAGGAGACAAACAGAATCAATATAACATTTCGTGTCTAGAGATTCCCATCGTTTGAAAGAATGGATACTGCAGTGATGATGATAAAAGGAACAAGAAGGTCAATGTAACATTTCGTGTCTAGAGATTCCCATCGTTTGAAACAACGAATACTGCAGTGATGATAAAAGCGCGTTCAAATAAACAAACTATTGGAACTCTTTTCGCTAATCGCTTCTTATCCTCTTTTCAACAAGATGCAATAACCCAGGAACTTGCCTGCTCGTACTCGCGGTGTTAAAGTACGTGAGGCATGTTGGGGATGTCAGGATGATTGCAAGGTACAGCTGCGGATCATTTGGGACAGTTTTCGTACCGCATATCGTTTTTCGTACCGCTTATCGTTTTTTCGTACCGCATATTGTATTGGTCCATATTACAGACCGAGGCATGGGGGATTAATTTCATTTCTGTTTTTGGACAGTGCTGCCAGGCTTTTATCCTTACCGTAATTTTTGCTTATACCGTACTATCGTCATTCAGTTCTCAATGAAATTCACCTTTACCTCTAAGTTATTCTTGACTCTCTCCACAGTGTGATGATTATCGGTCTCTGCTCATGTCTCTCATGTTTGCTGACTTGCTTGTCACTCCTGGTTCGATCGAACAGAAGACAATGAACCAGGTCACAGGACACACAGCCTCCAGAGTGGAACAAACCCACAGCAAAGGTGATCTTTCCAGATCGGTCTAACACTGCCACAATTTTAGATTCTGCAAGCTTGCCCTTCTACATCCAATCGATTACTACACACAAATATTCTGGCGCGCAGACCTGATTAGGCTGCAGGGCTGATTTTGATTTCTGACATCGAACTTTGGCATGCCGGTTCAAACAAAGGTAGACCTCGATTTTCCCCGATCCTAGAGAGGTAGGTGGACAATTTGAGTAACGCTGCTTTTCTGTAGCTTCAGAGACCCAAGTCTAGAATAAAAACACGTCAATAACGTAACCATGGCAACTAATGATGTAGACGTCTCCACACAGGTCTGTTGGAAAGAGCATTTTTGCAGGGAAGCCAGTTTTATTTACATTTCATCCACATAGATTTTTGTGTCACTGAAAGTTTCATATAATGCACACTATCAATTTTTCGTTCTTGTGTATGTCCTGTTAGTTTTCTCCATTTGCTTGAAAAGCCACAGTGGGGATGGTGGCTACTCTAGCAGGATGAATAGTATTCCCAGCGAATGGAAATCACGTGCTTCGCTTTCCCCCCTTTTCATGCCACTCGCTGACCCAAGCCTTTCAGTTGAAATCTTCCTCCATTGTCGACCGTCGTTTGCCTCCCTTTGCAGCCCACTCATCTGTCTTCGTCTTGGTTCAAGAAGCTGGTTACCCCTTTGGTCTAGCCGTACCGTCAGACGCTGGCCATGTGGCAGTGACTTTTTAAACACTGAATGGACATGGCTATCCATTCTTCAATGTCACTGACCAAGATGGCGCTGTGATATCTTTTTCATGCAGCATTTTTTTTTTGTTTATAAATTCCTGTATTGTTTGCTTCTTTGTTTATTTTTAACTGGAATTAAATGTAATGACTACTACGTCCTAGAAAACATGGAAATCACCCCCTCACCCCACCCACAAAAAAGTCCCGAAACAGACGGTTTTAGTGCTGAAATTTGTCAGTGTTCTGGAAACAGAAAGAGTGCATGTGCGCATTAAGCAATGATGAAGGAGGGGGAGGGAGGGGGGTCCAAACTGAAGCAAAGGTCCGTATACATGAAATCTGGAGTCTGGGTTTGAAAAAAGGCGATGCTGAGGTTTGTCTGTGTCCTTAGCGGTAACTGACCCCCTCTCGTACATACATTTTACAGATCAAATGATTTGTATGACTTTTGAATAGCATTGACAAACAACAGACAACAACATACTTATTTTCGACAGAATCTATCTAGATGAAAATAACATACTTATCATACATTTGTACAATACAACAGTCTCTAAAAACATTCTTACGATCTTATGAAATACGGACGTAAAGAAAACATTCAATATGTGAAATAGACTTTTGTGTGGAAGTTTAGCAGAGATATACAGAGAATGAATGGATGAGGACGCGAAGAAAGAGACAGAGGAAAGGGGTAAGGTAGAGAGAGAAACAGAGACAGATAGACCTGAAACAAAAAGGAAGCGTATGTTGG
>JADBJO010005353.1:95000-102500 GCA_016801955.1 Conus betulinus | reverse complement strand
TGTATATGTTCCGCCTGAAGGGTCTCCATTTTATTCTTTTTTTGATGTAAACAATGGCATTGGTCTTCTGGAAGAATGCTTAGCAGATTGTTCAGTTTGCATTTCATGATGTATACATTGTATTGTCGGGAGATTTCAACAGTCGAACTGCTGATATAAACATTGATGATTTTTATAGTGAACATTTTTTTTACTCATTAAAAACAAGCAGTTCGATCAACAATAGGAAATCTCAAGACAAAGTGCTGAATAAATATGGTAAGCTTATGTTGATTTATGTACTACATTTGATTTACATATTCTGAACGGTGCATGTAATGGCGACCACAATGGTTGCTACACATACATCTCAGATTCAGGCAGTAGTGTAAATGATTACTTTTTAATGTCAAATGACTTGTTTGCCTTATTTGAATCCTTGTGTGAACTCAATATTCATGATATGTTTCATTCAGATCATATGCCACTTGATTACACTTAAATGTTTCGGAAGAACATGGCAGTATGAAATCTCCAGATGTGAAGCAAACATTAAATAGGATAGTCTGGAACAATGATGCAGCGCCAGTGTTTATTAACTCATTACACTCTGAGGAATCTTGTAGATCATTAGAGCTGGCTGTACACTTAATCGACTATGATATTGACAAGGCTTTGTCAACTTTTAATGATTGTATTAAGCGATGCGCTGAATGCATGAATAAGCAAATCAGCACTGGTGACAATGATAAATCAGATGACTGGTACGATCATGAATGTAAGACAACAAAGAAAAATTTAAGAAAGCTTTACAGAACATCCCGTCGAACAGGAGATCATAAAGACGAAAATGCTTTTTGTATCGCACGTAGAGAGTATAAGCATCTGTTAAAACGCACAAAGAGAACGATTTTCATAAGTCGTTGTTAAATGAATTGTTATCTTCTGTGAATAATCAAAAGCAATTTTTGGGAAAATGTAAATAAAATTTCATGTAAAAGAAAACACATAAATAATGATATCACTCTGGATGACTGGTTTCAACACTTCAAAAATTTACTCGAAAAAGAAAGTGAAGCAGATGATGACGAATTTAATGTTGATGATAATGATAATATTTTAATCGACCAATTTCAAAAGAGGAAGTTCTTTTAGCAATTAGAAAGATTAAAATGAAAAAACTGCTGGACCGGATGGAATAATGGAGAGTTGTTGTTAAAAAATGCAGGTGATTGTGTTGCAGATTTCTTTGTCATATTTTTTAATGCTTTGTTTCAGAAAGGTATATTTCCTGATACATGGACAGAAAGTATTGTATTTTCCTCTGTACAAAAAAGGTGATGTCAACAATCCTAACAATTACAGGGGCATTTCGCTATGCAATATTAGTAGTAAAATTTATAGTACAGTTATCAATCATCGTTTACAAGAGTGGGTTGAAGAAAATAACATTACTGGGGAATACCAAGCAGGGTTCAAAAAGAACTATTCGACTATTGATCACATGTTTACTTTGTTAGCTCTTATTCAAAAACAGTTCTCTTTCGACAGAAAATTATATGTTGCATTTATTGATTTTGAAAAAGCTTTTGATTCTATAAATAGGAAAATTCTTTGGTCAGTTCTAGTAAAAAATGGTATAAATGGTATCTATACCATTGCATTAAAAGTATGTATAATAATGTTAAAGTTAAGGTACGGTGTGGTTATAAATTTAACTGATTTTATCATGTGCACTTATGGTGTCAAGCAAGGTGATGTGTGCAGTCCGGTTTTATTTTATTTGTTTATTAATGAACTTGCCATAGAAATAATTCAAAATGGTAAGCATGGTGCAATGTTTACAATTGACTATTTTGAACTCTCTTTATCTACTACTCGCAGATGATGTTGTACTGTTATCAGAGACATGATTGGTTTGCAAACCCAGTTAAATAGTCTGCAACGCGCAGCTTTTTCTCTTGATTTGAAAGTGAATTTAAGTAAGAGCAATATAATTGTGTTCAGAAAAGGTGGTTATTTAGCAGCAAGAGAGCATTGGACGTATAACCATGCTGTGATGCCTGTGGTAAATGTTTATAAATACTTGGGTATATTCTTTACAACAAAACTCAGCTTCACATTAGCATGCAATGACCTGGTAAGTAAAGCAAAGAAAGCTCTGCTCTGTATTATGAGAAAACTTCATGTTTTTCAAGAATTCTAGTTTAGATTTGTTGTTGAAGTTATTTGATTCCCAGGTTCAGCCCATTGCTCAGTACGGTGCAGAACTTTGGGGACTACACGTTGCAGCCCGCCATTGTGAAAAAGTACATCTTTTTGCCTTAAAGAAATTTTTAGGAGTCGAAATGCGAACACCCAATGACTTGGTTTATGGAGAGACCAATAGATATCCTATTTACATAAATTCTATATATTAAGCTGTATTCGATACTGGTTGAAATTAACTAAAATGAATGATCATAGATTACCACGGAAAGCTTATGTGATGTTATATGACCTAGATGTAAGAGATAAAAGAAACTGGGTGTCAAATATTCGTAGTCAATTATACAAATTTGGATTTGGTTATGTTTGGATGAACCAAGGCGTGCAGAATGATAGATTATTTCTTTGTGAATTTAAAGAAAGATTGATTGCGTGCAGGTGGCAAGAATGGGACGCTCACGTCAAAAATAGTGATAGATTTATCATGTATCGGACATTTTGTACAGTTCACGATGTCAAACTTTATCTGCAAATGGATTTAGGCGTACACTTGAAGTTAATTATGACCAAATTTCGACTTGGAATCTCAGACATTGCACAACACCGGTATCGCTACTATAAACATACTGGGATGGATCTGACTTGTCTACTTTGCAATGATGGAAAAAGAAGACGAACTGCATTTTGTTTTATGCTGCTGCAAGTTATCTAGTCTAAGAGCGCAATATATACCAGTTAAGTTTTTCAGGGATCCCTGTCAGTTTCGGTTAAGTCTGCTTATGGCATCTCGAAATGAAAGTGTAGTAAGAAATTTCTCAATTTACTTGTTCAAGGCATTTCAATTTCGATCAGTTATGACTTCGTGAATGAGAATTTCATCCAGTCCTTGATGTGTTATGTAAATTCATACATTGTTGTTACTTTCTTCATACCCCCCTTCATAAGGGGCAATGGCCTTTATATGAAGTAAACCATCTGAGTTCTGAGTTCTGAGTTCTCTCTCTCTCTCTCTCTCTCTCTCTCTCTCTCTCTCTCTCTCTCTCTCTCTCACACACACACACACACACACACACACACACACACACACACACACACATACACATGCGCGCGCACGCATGCACGGGCGCGCACGCACACACACACACACACACACACACACACACACACACACACACACACACACACAACACACACACACACACACACACACACACACACACACACACACGCACGCACACGTGTGTGTGTGTGTGTGTGTGTGTGTGTGTGTGTGTGTGTGTGTGTGTGTGTGTGTGTGTGTGTGTGTGTGCGTGGCAAAAAAGACTGCTGTTTACAATCTGACTTCCGTAAGGGGAAAATGAACCGCCTCCCCCCCCCCCCCCCCCCCCCCCCAAAAAAAAAAATTAACCAACTAGTAAAGAAAACGAAAGAAGCTCTCTCTCTCTCTCTCTCTCTCTCTCTCTCTCTCTCTCTCACACACACACACACACACACACACACACACACACACACACACACATGCAGACACACGCACGCACGCACGCACGCACGTACGCACGCACGCACGCACGTACGCACGCACGCACGCACGCACACACACACACACACACACACACACGTTACAAGCGCTCACGCACACTCACACACACATACTCTCTCTCTCTCTCTCTCTCTCTCTCTCTCTCTCTCACACACACACACACACACACACACACGCGCGCGCGCGCGCGCGCGCGCAAGGGTAACGTTCCCGTCCCCCTGCCCTAAAATCATATTATTCTATTCAAACAGAACCAAAGCCTCATATCACTCAAGAGAACTCACACGAAACGCATGAGCAAAAATGCAGACCGTACTTGCGGCAATAGAGTCCTGTTACAAGACGTTCAACATTGAAATGGAAGTGTTGTTAGCGAAAAGGACAGTGGGTGTCGGTCGAACGGTGTCAACATATTCCACTGGAAACAAGAATGTCGCAGTATTTCTACAACTAACGCCTAAAACGGCAAGTCTGTTATCTGTTTGTTTTCCGCGTACGCAAGCTGATACTCTTGTGGACACTGTTTGTTTGTTTGTTTTTTTCCGCGTACGCAGGCTATTACTCCTGTGGTTACTGCATGTATGGACAGACAAGGATTAATCCCATCTACCCAACAAAGGGAGTGGAGTTTTTTGTGTGTATGACCATTCCCTCCCCCCATTAAGGCAGCCATACTTCCAACTTCGGGGATTGTGCATGCTATGTGTAACGTGTCATCCAATACCAACGGCCAAGCCGGCCTTCTCTTCCGAAAGTTGGTGAATTCGAAGGACTGTTTGGAAAATGGAGTCAGAACCAATGTTAATTTCGAGGGAAAAATCTCCCTATACCGAAACGGCCTGGCGGAGATTCGAACCCGCAACCCCGGTATCACCAAGATTTACGAGTTCGGCTCTCTACCACTAAGCTATTCCGGCCCCCGCAACGGCAAACCAAAAGCGTGTGTAGGTACTCGGGGGAAGCACAGAGCTCTTGAAAGGTTAATCAGTTTCATGAATAAAGAGAAAAGAACATTTTTTTTTTTTATTCTGCAGAAGGAAGTAATAGTAGATACTGACTGAAACAGTTACCTCCCAGAGAAAAGAACATTTTTTTTTTTATTCTGCAGAAGGAAGTAATAGTAGATACTGACTGAAACAGTTACCTCCCAGGGCGGTCTCCCCCCCCCCCCCCCCCCCCCCCAAAAAAAAAAAATGCAGAAAACAAAAAAAAAAAAACCGTCAAGGTTTCTATCAGTAGAAGATTCCAATATTTCAGGGAAATGTTATACTTTGTGGGTAGTGATACACAACAATTACTTCAGGGTGTTTATCTTCAAGGGTCAGCTTGTCATAATCATTGATGAACGGACCTGTATCCGTCGTTTGATGTGGAAATGTTCTACGAATCTGCACCTAGAATCTGCACCGCAAATCTGCTATCTGCGCCGCGATCTTCTGGATCTTGCATCAAAACCGGTTCTTTTAAGATAAATGTACCTACGGAGGCCACTGAAAACATAACTTTGGGGAGGGGGTGGGTGGGGAGAGAGATAAACGAGCAACTAAACGGCCCTCGAAAGGAGAAATGAAGAGTGACAGTAGAGACTTAGTAAGTGGGGTTTTTCTTTTCTTCCTTACATTATCATTATTATTATTATTGTGGTTTTGTTGTTATCATTAGTAGAAAAGAAACTCGTGGAGAGCGTGGCAGCAGAGGGTCCTCAGAAGAGAAGCCCCCTTCAAGTAAGTGTTTCGGCCCTTATCTCCTGACACTCTAGGGGGGTTGGGCCACACCCGGTTCATGACTCCGGATGTCCCTCTGCTGCCCCTTTTTTTCCCATCTTGGGACGAGTCATGGCTGGGATTCGAACCCATGACCCTCTGGACATGTTCATTTTCCACTGAATGACTCGCACTCTAACCACTGAGCCACTGGGGCACCTGATATTTGTAGGGAAAGTTAAGCCTTATGAAATCACTTTTGTTCCTCCTTGACCAGATCCACCTTGAACACCTCTCTGCCGTTTCTCTCATTGCTTTCAGGGCTCTGTTTTTTTCTTTTTTTTCCCTCCTTGCAACTGAGAGCTGTTTCATGAGGCTGTATGCAGACGTTCCTACAACCCCCCTAGCTCCAATTTCTCCAGTGAGGACTCTGACCTGATAGTCTTTTCTCCTCAGGCTGTTTGCCAGATCAGCATACTTTTCAGTCTTGTAGATTATTTTTTTATCATTAGTGTTATCTTTATCATTATTATTATCATAATTATTATTATTACTATTATTATTCCTATATTACATGTGACTTCAATGAGTGAACGAGCCGTTTGACTTAACGTTGCACCATACTATTTTTCCACAGGACTGAAGAAGACGAATAAATGTTTCTATTAAGGTCTGTTCCCTTCCTTCTCTTCACGTCGTTTTCAAGAGACAAGTTTACAAACCACGTGACAAACGACGATCCAGAAAGCAATGACCATCTTGCCTAAAATGGAAAGGCCTCTTTCCAGCTGAAAGCGGCGTCCCTTCACGGACGCTGTAAAATGTTTTCTTTCTTACTTGAGGCAAGGCACGTGATGCTGTCTTCTCCTTTTCCTCGCCCCTACTCCTTGGACAGATGGGGTTTTTTTTGTACGTGACCCATTTACCTACCTAACTTTGACAACATCTCAACATTGGTGTCATGTGTGTGTGTGTGTGTATGTGGGGGGGGGGGGGGGGAGGGGGGGGTGTGCGTGTGTGTGTGTGTGTGTGTGGTGTGTGTGTGTGTGATATTCCCATCATCTAGGTAGCCTTTTTTGTCTTCTGGGATGACGTCTTAACACGTGTGCTTCATGTTGTTTTTGGACCGCATGGTTTGAAGTGTGAGTGTGTGTGTGGAAAGAGAGAGCGTTGAGAGAGAGAGAGAGAGAGAGAGAGAGAGAGAGAGAGAGAGAGAGAGAGAGTGTGTGTGTGTGTGTGGTATGTGTGTGTGTGTGTGTGTGTGTGTGTGTGTGTGTGTGTGTGTGTGTGTGTGTGTGTGTATGTGTGTGTGTGTGTGTGTGTGTGTGTGTGTGTGTGTGTGTGTGTGTGTGTGTGTGTGTGTGTGTGTGTGTGTGTGTGTGTGTGTGTGTGTGTGTGCGTGCGTGCGCGCGCGCGCGCGCGCGCGCGCGCGTGCTTGATCCATTCAATCAGCTGTCTCCCCTACTCTGGTTGTCTCCCCTACCCTGGTTGTCTCCCTAAAACTAACTCTCCCTACACTAACTCTCCCCTATCCAGGTTGTCTCCCCTGCTCTGGTTGTCCCCCCTACCCTGGTTATCTCCCCTGCTCTGGTTGTCTCTTATACGCTGGTTGTCTCCCCTATCCTGGTTGTCTCTCCTACACTGGTTGTCTCTCCCCTTCCCTGGTTGTCTCCCCTATCCTGGTTCTCTCCCCCTTCCGTGGTTGTCTCCCATACCCTAGTTGTCTCCCCTTTATTGGCTCTCTCCCCTATCCTGTGTCTCTCTCCCCTATCCTTGTTGTCTCCCCGACGCTGGTTGTCTCCCCTTTATTGGCTCTCTCCCCTATCCTTGTTGTCTCCCCGACGCTGGTTGTCTCCCCTATATTGGCTCTCTCTCTCTCTCTCTCTCTATCTTGTTTCTCTCTCCTACACTGGTTGTCTCCCCTACCCTGGTTCTCTCCCCTACCCTAGTTGTTGCCCTCCACCCTGGCTCTCTGGCCACTGGGTGAAGAGAAAAGGCTTTCTGCAGGAGGCCAGCCAAGCCTCAATGCATGTCCATCAACACACGCCCTGGATCTGCTCCGAGTCGCGT
>JADBJO010005353.1:85000-90000 GCA_016801955.1 Conus betulinus | reverse complement strand
ATCCTGTTGGCCGGAAGGTCTTATGGACAACATTCTGACTGGAGAAAGCATCAAATCTGTACATAAAGGAAGTCAGCTCGAAGAAAAGCAGTAGCTTTGGTGAACAGCTCCACACAGCTGTCAGCAGTCAACATCACGCTCCACAGGACACTGTGGTGATTTGGGCCATGGACAAGCTGACAAAGTCGCCAAGCTGGTCTGCAAACAGGAGGCAATTATCTGCACAACGTTATGTTGAGAAGTCCAGATCTTCTTTTCAGACCATTTTAAAATCACGTGGAACAGTGTCTCTAAACAGAGCCTGAGGAGGACAGGATCTATTAGATAGAGAGGGCGCAACAGATCGCCATCTTCAGACTGAGAACAGTCACTCTCCTCGCTTCTGTAAGGCTGAACATCTCTGACAGACGAGTGCCAGTATGATACTAGTCTACAGACGCCAGCCCTGGTTCTCCAGTCCCGTCCCCTCTTTGACACAGTACGACAAGGAACATGGCCCAGTGCAGTGCACCAGAGAGAGGAGCTGTGGGGACGTTAGGCAACATCGCTGAGGCACTGTAAAAACACTGAGCTAGTCATTTGGCATGGACGGACGAAAAGGCAGAAGAAGAAGAAGAAGAAGAAGAAGAAGAGAAGAAGAGGAGGAGGAGGGGGAGAGGAGGAGGAGAGGGAGGAGGAGGACAAGCTGGAAGAAGTGGCATGCCTATGGTACCCTGGGTTCATTGAGAACGAGGAAGACAGTTCCACAAATATGACAACGCTCGTCCTGACATCGACTGCCTGACAAAACATAACGTCATTTTGAGATCCAAGTCTGCCTGCTTCCTACAGAACGTCATACAACGAGGGTGTCCGTCTTTCTCTGTAGTTGCCAGAAACTCACCCTTACAGCAGATTTCAAGTGGAAAATGCTTGCGTTTAAGAAAAAAAAAAGTTTCCGACGAATTCTCCGCACTTCGTATTATGAAAAAAACAAATAATTATGTCAAGAAAGCGGTCACCACATGCGTTCGCAGAAAACCCCTCCTCGCAGTTATCAAAACCGTATTTTTGTCTGATGTGTGAACGCATTTTGCCATGACTTTCTTGCCATGACTTTTCTGTCTAATACTTCTCTGCAAGGTAGAGAGGCAGACTGAACAAGTCCTGGGTGGCCAACATGAAGGACAGGCTGGTTGCAATACCTCCACCGTGCTGTCCATGACTGAGGACTGAGAGTTATGGAATCCTTCTCTTCGAGACCGTCGGTGACGGCACCGTGTGGCTTTTTGTAGTTGGATTGGAAACCCAACTGTAGGTGTGGTGTTATGGATTTATGATCCAAGTTCGAATTTCTTCCCTTGACAACAACTTCTTTCTGACTCTGCATTATCCATCACCACCACCCGCTTCCCTTCCTACGACACCTTCTTGTGTGTGTGTGTGTGTGTGTGTGTGTGTGTGTGTGTGTGTGTGTGTGTGTGTGTGTGTGTGTGTGTGTGTGTGTGTGTGCGTGCGTGCGTGCGTGCGTGTGTGTGTGTGTGTGTGTGTGTGTGTGTGTGTGTGTGTGTGTGTGTGTGTGTGCGCGCGCGCGTGTGTTTGAGTGTGTGTGTGTGTGTGTGTGTGTGTGTGTGTGTGTGTGTGTGTGTGTGTGTGTGTGTGTGTGTGTGTGTGTGTGTGTGTGTGTGTGTGTGTGTGTGTGTGTGTGTGTGTGTGTGTGTGTGTGCGTGCGTGCGTGCGTGCGTGCGTGTGTGTGCGTATGTGTGTGTGTGTGTGTGTGTGTGTGTGTGTGTGTGTGTGTGTGTGTGTGTGTGTGTGTGTTCGTGCGTATGTCACACGTGTACAACTACAAATAAGACCCAGAATCTCTCTCTCTCTCTCTCTCTCTCTCTCTCTCTCTCTCTCTCTCTCTCTCTCTCTCTCTCCCCTAAAACACTCCAAATTCCGCTAAAACCTCCCCACCGCCAGCCCCCTTAGTCTTCTGCCCACCTTCCATTAGAGGACTTATTTCCACCGAACATCAAATGATTATCCACAATCCTCTAACATACCCAGAGAACATATCCAGTCAATAGGGGGAGTGTTGGCCTAGACAGGACAATGGACAGAATTTCCAATCGATCGATTTTCCCAGCGTATGCGCTTGAATCGACAGGCACCACATTAGCCCGACATTGTCAGGGGACGGGAAAGGGAATGAGGGAAGAAGGGGAGAGAAGTACAGGAGTGTAGGAGTCTTTGTTTGAGTTTTAATTAGCACAGCCCAGCCGACCGCGCAAAACCTTTTCAGGATTGCCATCATACAAGAAAAAGTCATATCTTGATAAATGCAGATCGTCAAAACAGATATATGCTGAAAGAAAATAGGGAGTGTGTGTGTGTATGGGGGGGGGGGGGGGGGGGGGGGGGTTAGCAGCTTCTGATATGATGTCTGAGCTTTTGTCATGGCAGTTAGAAGTAGGCTGTGCTGAGAAGACCAGGATTTTCCATGAATGTGCATTAGCAGATTTTCAAGCCGTATAGAAAAAAAAACAGAAAATTAGAAAAAAAAATGTAAATGCTTCATTAAAATGAAAAATGAATAAAAGCCATGCGGGATAATAACCACTACACAGCCTGTGTCCATCCTAGACAAGCAGCACAATTTTCTGAACCTGATTAAGAACAAAAAGTTGCCATGTCACGTTGTCACTAGGAAAAGAAAACTGTAAAACAGCTTCCAAAACAAAGACAGAAGAGTGATCCGCATAAGGAGGAAAACCGTTGACGATAATACAAAAAGACATAAAAAAAAAAGGAGGGGGGGTGGGGAGTTTAATCAATCAAGAGAGTAACAGAAAGTAACAGAATCCCCCCCCCCCCCCCCCCCACACCTTCCTCCCCAATATCCCAATGGGGACGATTTCATATTTTAAAAAGATCTATGTGATGATGAAAAGGTCGCCGTGTGAGTAGATAGTGGCTTAGGAAGCGAGAGAATCCTGACGTCTTGATTCAAACCTTATACAAAGCAGGTTTTGTTTGTTTTTTGTTTTTGTTTTCCTTTTATTTCCATCTCTGCTTGACCTCTAAGTGCTGATGTTTCCGATGAGAGGATAAACCAAGTTTCCTTATGCAACCTGCACTGGAAGTTCGTTAAAACGACTGACAGCAATAAGGAGGAGGAGGGAGGGGGGGGGGGGGGGGGGGGGGATGATGTTAACAAAAGTTCTGTGGAGCAATCCACTTTTATCGACAGACCATGATATACACAGGCAGAAAAAGATGCGCTGTACAATGGCAACACGATGCCACCGTAAACAGCAGCTCAGTTCCACACTGAGAGATCCACAGTGACAAATAATCTTTACAATAATACAACATGATAAGGGTCAAAAGTCATGTTGGCCCATTTTGGGTCATGGTGATATGTCAAAGTCAGAGATCAAGGGTGACCCACTGCAGTCGTGCAAGTCTAGCACCTCGCTTTATGAAATAAGCCAAAGAAAAGTCAAAACAGAATCGCAAACGGTTCCTGTTTCCCTCAACAACTGTCACAAACCATGCGCCTTTTTATCAACCATTAAAGTCAATTATGTGAAAATCTCTGCACGGTTGTAAGGCGTTTCGTCATTGTTTATACTGTATCGACGTTTGGTATAACCCAGGTGACATTAATCTGAAATAGAAAAAGGCACCGTAACAAATAGCAAGGTGTGTCCTCCTCCTCCTCCCCACCCCCTCCCCCACCCGTCACTCCATTTTTTTTCGAGGGTAAGGGGAGGGGGGTATTAATTTCAGGAAGTCCTCGTCATTATTCCCACTCTGCTCATTCTGGTTCACCCATGCAAAACCAAACCCGTTTCGTCCAGTTGCAGCACTAGCACTAGCACTGCAGTCCCGAGGGAACACTTGATGTGAAATCCTCAGGATGCGACCCACCAGAGCAACCACTGTATTGATGCCGAGTCAGTTCAAAGGTGTTCAGTGGTGCCTGTTCTGATCGAACATTTGCAGGACACTGTCTCGCTAAGCCCCCTATTGATGGTGATCATTGCTCAGTCGTAAAGCTTGAATGGACAAGCATTATACTACGCCCACCCCAACTGACTGATGAATCGCTCACTAAGCGTTTCACGGAGAGAAAACATTCATAGCCTTCGAGTTGATTGCTTCCTTTGTTCTCTTGAAATGTTGTTATCAATCATTCTATTAGTTTCAGGACACGCCGCATCAAGTCCTTCTCGAAGCGTCTTCGGTCATCATCGACTGCGACGGACGGACATCAGTTTGAGGACTTGGAGATGGAATGTCATCTTGGCGTTTGGGTCTGCTTTCAGTCGCGTATTCAACTTGCTTGTAGACCTGACAAAGCTTCCAACGGCGATTACATGACAAGTCTTGTTCCGGGTAAGCAGATACATTGTGTTGGCAAGGGTAGCTTAATTCATCAATCATTAGTTTCACAATCATTTCTGTCACACAGGGATGAAGAAACATCATCATCAAAGGTATGGAAAGCATGGAAGGTCCACGTGTGCTCTCTCATTTTCAGGTCAATCCTATGGAAGTGTTTCCGCGTGCTGATTTTCGACCGAATCTTAGCGTGCTGTGATATTTCGTTGACAATATGGCGGCGTGCACAGTGGCAGCAGTTACTTTCAGCCGAGACTGATGTCTGAACCACACGTAACAAACAAAGGAAGCAGTAAAGAATTGCTCAGTGACAGTATCATCTCACTGGGAACCTTAGAATGCAAAATTATTGACATGTAGAAAAAGTGAGTATGATGTTGCCAAGTAGAACCAATCGGCTTTTTTCGTTCTTTCAGTTTGAGCACTTCTAGTATTCATTGCGGTTTTAGCTTCCTTGAAAAGAAATCGAGCTTTGCTTTAAGTGCCAAGAGATATTTGCATGCAGTGGGTGGCAACATTGTGACATCACGTGTCAATAGGGAGAATGACAGAAGTAGAAGGGAGACAAATGTATCTCACCTGGTTTTCCCATGTTTGCCTTTGTAAAAGTCCCGTTCGTTGAGGTG
>JADBJO010005353.1:65000-82500 GCA_016801955.1 Conus betulinus | reverse complement strand
TCTTTTTTTTTTCCTTCTTTCTTTTTCTTTTTTTTTTTTGAGGGGAGGGGGATATTTTGCTGCTTGCAGTGTCTGTCATTCAATAGGTGTTGGGTCGTTTTCACTGCATGGCTACATCCCACATTTTCCAGCTGATTTCCTTTTTATCTGAAACGTTTACACTGTTTAAGAAGCATCCTTTTTTATTCATGACATCTCTGGCCAAAAGTTACATTTTGTTGATCTCATTTTTTAAGTTGAATTGTCATTGTTTGAGAAATGTTCAGCTAGAACATCTTGTTGTACTTTAAAGACAATTGTAAAACTCTGTGAGTGTAATACACATCAGTCCAGAATATACCACAGCGTAAAATCGACTTTTTTTCTTGGAATTTAAAGTTGTATGACATCGGTTTCTGGATATTTTATGAGCATATTGTCTTCCCAGTATTTTTTTTTACTTACTTACTTTGACCAGTTGCTGTTGCCAGAGCATAGGCCATCAACAGCTGCCGGTCAATGACCACGGGGTCCTGGGCAAATCTTTTCTGTTTCTCCGCAGCTGTAGCCCATCTGCCTGGTGTCCCGCCTCGAGTTCCCGCCTCCAGGTGTTTCTTGATCTTCCTCACTTCCTTTTGCCTTGAGGATTGCAGGTCAGAGTTTTTCTGGTGGTGTTGTCTGGGGGCTTAGGAGGGTGTGTCCTATCCACCGCCATCTTCTTTACTGGATGTCTTGCTCTACTGGCAGCTGGTTAGTTCTTTCCCACAGCTCTTTGTTGCTGATTGTCTCTGGCCAGTGGATGTGGAGGATCTTTCGCAGACAGTTTTTAATGAAGGTCTGCAGTTTGTATATTTCCAATTTCATTAGCCCATGTTTTTTCAGTCGATGCTATTTCCAGAATTTGTACGAATTATTCTGTATCTGGATTTCCATTTTGGTCTGAGACTTAATGATACAGCTTTCTTTTATAGTATATCCTGGCGTCAACCAGGCCCCGAGAGATACACAAACTTGCAGTGTCGTTTAGGGGATGCGAGCAGACTCTCAAAGATGCACCTTATGTTGCTTTGGCTTTTCAACGGAGCTCACACGGCCCTAAACAAGTCTGGTTAGGACCTGGTCGCGGCCAGAATCTCCCACACGTGAAATGATAGGACTCAAACAGACGATGTGCCAGCCTATAACTCGCACTGCCAGCCACTGCACTATAGCGGCTGGTGTCTTTCGTTTGATTTCTGTGTTCAGTTGTCTGCCTTGTTCGTACATAGGCGCCTTTTGCAGGAATAATGGTTTTCGTTAACAGCACCCAGGGTGGTAAGATTCAAACAGGGACTTTCAAGAAGAATTGGTTTTACTTTTATTTTTTTTTTTTCTTCTATCATATGCTTTCTGTTTATCAGTTTCGTTGTTTCTTTTTATCTTTTATATGTACACTCCTGTGTGACTCTCTCTCTCTCTCTCTCTCTCTCTCTCTCTCTCACTCACTCTCTGTCTCTCTCTCATGAAAATTGATGAAGGGACTTTCTTCTTAAACCATTTTCCTTAACCTCTATATCTTTGTGGTTGCTACGAACTGCTACTGTCCCCAGAATAATGTTAACTTCTGTCAGTGTGTTTGATTTTTCTTAAAACACAAGAAGGTGACGTGTTTGATAGAACAACGTGGGTGTTTTGTTGAAAACTGAATCGTGATATTTTATTTTGTTGTTTTGTCTTTGTTCTCTTTTGTTTTGTTTTATTTGTTCTCTTTTGTTTTGTTTTATTAAGTCCTATATTTGTTTATGTGTCTGACAGGCAAATGCTCAACTTTAGAGAAGGTGCAGACTAAGATAGGACTGAAGAAGAATGAAGGGAGGTAGCCGGTGGAAGGAGGGAGGAGGAGAGGGGAGGGGGAAGGGAAGGAGGGGTCTTGTGGGACACAGCAGCAGCAATGGCGTGAGTGGAAGAGCTCTTGTGGAGGAGAGGTCCAAGGGGGTGTTGGTTATGACGTTGGAGACAGAGCAGCATCAACACCATCATTGTCCCCAAGGGACAGTCTGTAGGATCATCCTTCAGATGTGTGGGACTACACCTCTGTACAATGGCGGCATCCATAGAGGAAAGAGAGGACCTGTCTACAGTTACACCCTTACCACATCGACACCTCCTCGCCATGGTTAGGGAAATGTCATTGATATAGGCCGCTCTACGTATCAAAGTGACAACTTCTGTCTGAGAGCTCGGTGCTCTGCTAAATGAGCTAATCAGGCACCCAAGTCCTTCGGGTTTGGGAGGGTATAGGGGGGGTGGAAAAGGAGGGGAGAAAAGAAGGGTGAACGGATGGGGAGGGAGTGGAAGCAGAGGTGTAAGGACTGTGTATATTGTATCCTGCAGGAAGGGGTGTCCTAAGTGTTTCTTTTCTGGACCTCCGCCTGCCTGTCACTTAAAACTTTCGGGATTAGTAGATGGCCTGAGGCCTGGCTGTTAGAACATCCACACACGACCTCTCATGCCCCTTTCAAAGTTTGTTGCTGTTAAGGCGACCAACTTACAGAAATTTATGTAAACGAGAAATGTCTCTTTGAACATGAAAATCAAGATCGTTCCAATGATGGAAAGGTAGCACATAGTTCTTCCTTGTACTGCAAGCTGGTCCTCAAATCGAATGTTTCAGTTGAGATATCATTTCCAATACTTTTGACATGTCTTTTTTCCTCAGGCAGGGGCTCATTTTGAAAGTTTATGCTTCTCTCTCTCTCTCTCTCTCTCTCTCTCTCTCTCTCTCTCTCTCTGTATAGATACTCGGTAGTCCCAGAAATCCAGAAACTAAATGGAGTGAGTGAGAGCCATTTTCATGGGTGTCCATGCGTGTAATAGACATTTCACCCTATCCTGGGAAACCTAATGACCACTAGATTAAAAGCCAGTCCAGTGTTGGGAGAAATGTGTACACCGATGACATCAGAATGACCAGATACTGTGTTCATTCAGGTGAAGTTTGACTATCCCATGTGTCAATAATCAGCTGGCAGTCCCTCCTTGATTTGTGATCAAGATCAAGGGTACGTAACTTCAAGCCACGATGACTCGCGCGTCCCCTCAGTTTGATAACCAGTAAACAATTAAGACCAAGGACGAGGTAAAGAAACTTGCTGGAAATCGATAAGGCCAAAGAACAGATCGACCCAGTAGAAAGCGATAAGAGCAACGAAAGATCGACCCAGTAGAAAGTGCTAAGAACAGAGCAACAGACGCAGAACCCTGAGGGAAATCAATAGAACAAAAAAACAGGTCGATCAAATAGAAAGTGATAAGAACAGAACAACAGACGTAGAACCCTGAGGGAAATTCATAGGACAAAGAACAGATTGATCTAATAGAAAGCGGTAAGAACAGAGCAACAGACATAGAACCCTAAGGGAAATCAATAGATGCAGAGAACCAGATAAAGAAAGATAAGGACAGAAAAAACAAATATAATAGAACCTCGGTGGAAAACAATAAAGACAGAGGAAAAATATAGAAATAAAGACAGAGCTACAGATATAATACAGCTTTAGCGGGAAACAATAAAGGCAGAGGAAAAAATATAGAAATAAGCACAGAACAACAAATGTAATAGATCTTTAGTGGAAAAACAATAGAGATAGAGGGGAAAATATACACACATAGAATATAACGCCTGATCAATAGACACAGAACTTTAAACAGGGAATTAGTATGGACGGACACAAACACACACGTGCGCGCTCACACACACACACACACACACACACACACACACACACACACACACACACACACACACACACACACACAGATATAGATACTTAGATAGATAGATAGATAGATAGATAGATCTATATACATACATATATGAGCTGGCAGTAGTTCTGTCTTCAAGATGGGTTATAATGGTCTCCATAGGCTGCTAGTGAAAGATTTACAATCTATAGTTCCCTGACTGTTCATTCATTCTCATTTTCCTTATCCTCTCCCGCCCCCCTCCCGATTATTTTCCCTTCGAATCTTTGCCAAGTGATTATTATTACAATGACGGAAGAATTGTTAGTCTGCACTTGTTATATCCCACTACTATATTGTTCAACACTCACACACACACACACACACACACACACACACACACACACACACACACACACACACACACACACACACGAGAAATGTTCCTTTGAACACGAAAATTGTGATCGTTCCCAGTAATTGGATAAATAGGGCGTCCTGATACTGCACCAACGTCCTTTCTTCCAATGTTTTGGCTGACTTCCCCTTTCAGATACCTTTGACACGTTATATTTTCATGGACCTGGGCCCAATGTCAAGTTTCACCTCTCTCTCTCTCTCTCTCTCTCTCTCTCTCTCTCTCTCTCTCTCTCTCTCTCTCTCTCTCTCTCTCTCTCTCTCTCTCTCTCTCTCTCTCTCTCTCTCTCTCTCTCTCTCTCTCTCTCTCTCTCTCTCTCTCTCTCTCTCTCTCTCTCTCTCTCTCTCTCTCTCCTCCACGTCTGCCTTCGTGAACATACTCGTTAGTCCCAGATCCAGAAACTTAATAGAGTGAGAAAGAGTCATTTCCTGGGGCGTCCGTGCATGTGATGGCCATGTCCCCTGTCCTGGAAAACCTAATGACCATTAGCTGAAAAGCCAGTCCACTGTTGGGTGAAATGTGTACACCAGTAAAATCACAGTGATCAGACGCTGTGTCCACTCAGGTGAAGAGATTGTCTCAATCCCATGTTTTTGTAATTAACTGACACGCCACTGTGACTTTCGCTCCAGGTTATGGGTTTGGAACTTCATGAGAACGATGACTTCGGTATTCTATCAAATTGATAACCAGTAAACAATTAAGACCAAGCAGCAGGTATAGAACCCTGATGGAAATCAGTAAGGGCAAACAACAATCAACCTGAAAGAAAGTGATGAGAACAGAGCAAATGATGTAGAATATGAAACTTAGAATACGAAAAACTGAGGAAGATGTACAAGATGACAGAACAATAAACAAAAACTTAAACGGAAATGATATAAAACAGAGAAAAAATAGAAACTTAACAGGAAATCAATACAATACACACACACACACACACACACACACACACACACACACACACACACACACACACACACACACGCACGCACACACACACGCACACACACACACAGACACACACACACACACACACACACACACACACACACACACACACACACACACACACACCTGTGTGTGTGTGTGTGTGTGTGTGTGTGTGTGTGTGTGTGTGTGTGTGTGCGTGCGTGTACGTACCAGACAGGTGAACAGATACAGAACATCGATGGAAAGGTGATCAGGACAAAGGAACACATGTTAAAGGACACAGCTACAGACTAAACTCGTAACAGAACGGCAGCAGATATAGAGCACAGATACGCAAAGAAGCATTTAGCACACAAAGAACAGCTGTAGATCTTGAACAAATAAGCCATCAACAACAGCTGAGTGCATACAGAACCTTAGCGAAGAAACACTAAGAACAGGAAGAAATATGATTATAACCTTAATGAAGAACGAAGAAGGGCAGCGGAACAGAAACAAGACCTAAGGAATAAACGCAATAGCTAGAGGAACAGAGAGAAGAAGAACAAACACAGAATCGTAAGTTTATAAACGATAAGGAAGCAGGAACAGTTGTAGAACCTCAGAGAATAAACAACAAAGATAGCGGAGACACAAACCCTAATAGTCAATGGTAAAGATAGAGGGAACACAAAACTTTGAAGAGAACTAGGGACAGATGGGCAGTTAGAACACTGACGCTCCATTTCAGAAATTTTTACCCCTGGGTAGCTGCAAGAGCCTGCCAGTGTCATTACAGTCGTCTGCCCTGGTGTGATCCTTCTTCTTTTTCTCTTTCTTTTAGTGTCCACAATCATCATGTTGATTATTCTGACACTATTGTGTTTATGACCATTTTCTTATCCCGCCATTAAGGCAGCCATACTCAAACTTCAGGGAAGGTGCATGCTTTGTGTAATGTGTCGTCCATACCAACGGCCAAACTGGCCTTCTCTTCCGAAAGTTGGTGATGGGATTTTTACGTGTATGCAAGATGTTGTGTGCGTGCGTTCACACACGGAACCTCGGTTCATAGTCTCATTCGAAGGACTGTGTGGGGAATGGAGTCTGGACCAATATTAACTCCGAGGGAAAAATCCCCCTGTGCCGAAACGGCCTGGCGGAGATGCGAAACCGCAACTCCAAGATTGCAAGTCCGATGCTCTACGAACTGAGCTATTCGGGCCCCTTCATGGCATGCTGTTACAGAAACCAGTATGTCGACTAACGCTTATGAAAATGGGTCAAATGTTCCGCAAGGTTGGCTCATGCGGTACTTTTAGTTGGCCTTAGTGTGACAAAAATGTAACTGATTATGTTCCTTGTTTTGATTCTAAATCTTGGTATGTGTGAAGTAATATTAAGAGTTGGGCTCAACACCACCTCCCCCATCTGGGCTATCTTACCGTTTTTCGTTCACGCCCCTCCATCTCTCCTATCCTGCGTCTCTCTCTCTCTCTCTCTCTCTCTCTCTCTCTCTCTCTCTCTCTCTCCTAAAACAAAGAGCGGAACTGTTATCTGTTAACACACAAATGCCAGAGTAATTTGAGGAAGAACATTTTGTTATGCAAATATTTTCTTTCATAATTTTCAATACATGCGTCGACCGCGTGTGTGTTCTACTTTTGTTCTTGATCTCATTGCAGATAGGTCGGTGGCCTTTGCAATTAAAGTCTCTGTCTCTGTCTGTCTGTCTGTCTGTCTGTCTCTCTCTCTCTCTCTCTCGCTCTCGCGCTCTCGCTCTTGAATCCTTTTCTTTAACTTATCTTTCTTTGTGGCCGTTATGAGCTTCCACTGCTTCCAGAACAATCTCAATTTATGTAGGTTTCTTTTTCCTTTTAAAAAAAAAAAACTTACTTGACAGAGCACTGGTGTTGTGCCGAAAACCAAAGTGTGTGTGTGTGTGTGTGTGTGTGTGTGTGTGTGTGTGTGTGTGTGTGTGTGTGTGGTTATATTTTACAATACTTCAGTATATGTCAATGTCTCTGACACACAAATTGACAACTTTACAGAAGGTGCTGTCATGAGGATCCTGATTACGACGAGACTGTGATGAAGGACAGGGAGGTGACCATTAGGGAGGGGGGCCGAGTGAGAGGAGGGACTCAGGGGTCTGGCAGCAGATGGCAGCAGTGAAGTGTGGGCCAAGAGGGCAGCTGGTCATGTTGCTGAAGACAGAGCAGCTTCCACATCAACGTTGTCGCCCACAGCAGTCTACTGGATGATCCTCCCGATGGGTTGGACTACACTTCTCTGCAGCATGGGCACCACAGAGGAAAGACAGGACCTGTCTACTGTTACACCCTCACCAGGTCGACACCATTTTTTGCCATGGTTAGGGAATTGTCACTGATACGGGCCGCCCTTCGTATCAAACTGACAACTTCTGTCTGAGAGCTCGGTGCTCTGCTAAATGAGCTAATCAGGCACTCAAACCTTCGGGTTGGGGAGGGTATAGGGGGTGGAAAAGGAGGGGAGAAAAGAAGGGTGAACGGATGGGGTGGGGGTGTGGAAGCAGAGGTGTAAGGACTGTGTATATTGTATCCTGCAGGAAGGGGTGTCCTAAGTGTTTCCTTTTCTGGAGCTCAGAAACTTTGGGGTTTGGTAGATGGCCTAAGGTCTAGCTGCTGTGGTCAAACTTGTACAACATCCATGGACAACCTCTCATGACCCTTTTCAAGTTTGTTGCTGTTAAGGCGACCAAGTAAAAGAAATTTGCGTCAACGAGAAATGTCTCTTTGAACATGAAAATCAAGATCGTTCCAGTAATGAGAGAGTACTTTGTAGGTCTTCCTGGTACTGCAATATTGTCTTGAAATCAAATGTTTCAGTTGAGATATCATTTCCAATACTTCTGTCATGTCTTATTTTTTCACACTTGGGCTCGTTTTCAAAGTTTACACATATCTCTCTCTTCGTCCCTCCCTCCCCCCCCCCCTCCCTCCCTCCTCTCCCTCTCTCTCTCTCTCTCTCTCTCTCTCTCTCTGCGTTTCTGTCACTGTCTTTCTCTCTCTCTCTCCCCCCTCTCTCTCTCTCTGTCAGTCTCTCCCTCCCTCCTCCCTCCCTCCCTCTCTCTCTCTCTCTCTCTCTCTCTCTCTCTCTCTCTCTCTCTCTCTCTCTCTCTCTCTTTCTGCATTCACATAGACACTCGGTAGTCCTAACAAAAAAAAAAAACTTAATAGAGTGAGAGTCATTTCCAGGGCCCTCCATGCATGTGATGGCCATGTCCCCTATCCTGGAAAACCTAACGTCCATTAGCTGGAATGTCAGTCAGGACTTGGGTGAAATGTGTACACTCTTGAAATCAGAATGACCAAAACGCTGTATCTATTCAGGTGGAGAGACTGTCAATCCATGTGTCCATGGTTAAACCCTGTGTTTATTCAGGCGAAGAGATTGTCAAGCAATTGTGTCCATAGTGGACTGGCAGTCCACCGTCACTTCCGCTCCAGATCAAGAGGACGTAACTTCAAATCAACGATGAGTTGTTCATCCCCCCTCAGTTTGATAAAAAGTAAACAATTAAGACTGAGCAACAGGTGCAGAACCTCGATGGAAATCGACAAGGACAAAGAACAGATCAACCTGATAGGAAGTGATAATCTGGGTCTCCACTTTGATTCTATCCTTTCCATGCAAAACTTGTGACCCAAACCACCAAATCTTGCTACTACCACCTTCGTGGCATCCGCCTGATCAGAAAACATCTTTTTACCGAAGCAACTGTCAAACTTGTCCTCTGTTTCATTATGTCTCGTATCGACTACTGGAACTCACTCTTTTCTGGTGCCAATGAATCCTCTATTCACACCCTACAACGCATTCAAAACAATGCCGCACGCCTTGTACTCCAGAAGAAAAAGACTGACCACATCTCCCCTCTTCTGTCACGGCTTCACTGGCTTCCTGTATCGAAACGCATACACTATAAACTCGACACTATCTGTTACAAGTCCCTCAACAATGCAGCCCCTGACTATCTTACCAATTTACTCGATATCTACGCACCCTCACGCACCCTCCGGTCTCCCTCTGATCCTCTCACTTGCCGGATTCCACGTACCAAACTCAGTACCTTTGGCCCACGTGCCTTCTCTGTTTCTGGCCCACTCTCCTGGAACAAACTTCCACTCTCTGTTCGTCAACTGCCTACCTTCTCTTCCTTTAAGACTGCTCTTAAAACTCACCTCTTTTCTTCTTCCTGATAGTCCTCTCCACGACTACTCCACTACTCCCACCGCAGCCTGTACCCACTCGGCATGGGAACCTGAAATGCATATATTTCCCCTCTCTTTCTATAGTTTTGGTTAGATTTATGACACGCATGTGTGTGTGTGTGTGTGTGTGTGTGTGTGTGTGTGTGTGTGTGTGTGTGTGTGTGTGTGTGTGTGTACGTGTGCGTGTGTCTGTTAGAGTGCTGGTGTGTTTTTGTGGGGGTGTGTATGCATGCAGCAATATTTGTACATAATGTTTCTTCTTTTTTAAATCAGTTGTGTTTAGAGCCATATGGCCCACAACGTGTGCGTGTGTGTGCATTAATATTTATGGGTTAATATTTATTTTGGACATGAGTTTCCTTTCTATTCCTTTGTTTAGAGCCATAACGCATGTACAGTTGTGTGTGGATGTGTCTGCGTGAGTGTGTGAGTGCAGATTTTGTTTTTGTGCGCTTAGAGTTGATTTTTAATCAAGATTTTGCGCATTATAAATACCATAATCATTAATCATTATGATTATGATTATGATTATTATTATTATCATTATTATCATTATTATTATTATTATCATTATCATTATATTATTATAAGAACAGGTCAACCTGACAGGAAGTGATAAGAACAAATCAACCTGACAGAAAGTGATAAGAACAGATCATCCTGACAGAAAGTGATAAGAACAGACAGGAAGTGATAAGAACAAATCAACCTGACAGAAAAAGTGATAAGAACAGACAGGAAGTGATAAGAACAAATCAACCTGACAGAAAGTGATAAGAACAGACAGGAAGTGATAAGAACAAATCAACCTGACAGAAAATGATAACAACAGATCATCCTGACAGAAAGTGATAAGAACAGATCATCCTGACAGAAAGTGATAAGAACAGATCATCCTGACAGAAAGTGATAAAAAACAGATCAACCTGACAGGAAGTGATAAGAACAGATCAACCTGACAGGAAGTGATAAAAACAGATCAACCTGACAGAAAGTGATAAGAACAGACAGGGAATGATAAGAACAGATCATCCTGACAGAAAGTGATAGAACAGATCATCCTGACAGAAAGTGATAAGAACAGATCATCCTGACAGAAAGTGATAAGAACAGACCATCCTGACAGAAAGTGATAAGAACAGACCATCCTGACAGAAATGATAGAACACAGACCATCCTGACAGAAAGTGATAAGAACAGATCACCTGACAGGAAGTGATAAGAACAGATCACCTGACAGGAAGTGATAAAAACGGAGCAACCGATGTAGAACCTTGACGGAAAACAACAAAGATGAAGGAACAGAAAAAAAGGAAACGACAGAAAAAAAACAATGTAGAACCTTAGCGGAAAACATGATATTTTATTGTCATACCAATGAGGTCTTTGACAAGGGGGGAGAGGTAACAGAACAAAAAATTTCCCTCTTCCTTTCCCTGCAAACAAATAGTACACTTTCATTCCGAGTGTGTATCAAATCCAAAGTTAACAAAAACAAATAAAATTCGTAACATTTCGTTATGTCCTCACCTCACGCACAGGAGTAATGCAGTAAAGTTTAAAACAACACACACACACACACACACACACACACACACACACACACACACACACACACACACACACACACACACACACACACACACACACACACACACATACACACCTTAAGACTGACTCGACCATCCACTCAATCAAATGATGACATTGTATTTACCGATCTCTTCAACTTGGAAAAAAAAAAAAAAAAAAAAAAAAAAAAAAAACTGACTCGACCATCCACTCAAATGAATGATGTCATTGTATTTTACTGATCTCTTCCACATGCGATGAATGATAATATTCATTCAGATATCTCTTATAATGTATTATCTTAAACTTCACTATCTTTCATCTGCCTAATTTTCAATGCTTCCGCGATGAATTTCGCAAATGATTTAATTACAAGTCATCATCTGATGATAACACGCCAGCGACATTTTGTCTTTTCGCTATATCTAGCTGGAAAAAAAAACAATTTGTCCGCACTTCATTATAAGCTGTACAGTGGAGCAGAAAGTGTTCTTCGTCATCAACAATATGTCTACATGCAGGACAAGGAGATTCTGTGGATGTTTCACATTCAAACCATCTTTTGTTCGCATTAAAACCTAAAGTTCTCAACCTAAATCTTGCGTAATTTATTCTGTGCCATCTATCTGTTATGACACACTGAGAAACTTTTTCAGGATGGAACACATTCTTAAATGAGAAATACCAGCGATATTTTTCTTTGCTTTCCATATCTGAGTGCCAATTCTGTTTAAAAGAACAAATAAGCCTGTCTTTAAAATTCCGCAATGAACTGTTGCTCATTTCCTACTTCCTGGGTCATCCACACTATTCCAAAACCCTGTTCTGAAAGGACTTTCTTTACTTTATAAGCCCAGTTTTTTTCTTTACCTTTTTCCATTTCTAAAAGCATCATATCATAGGCTTGCCTGCTGAAACGGGACTGAGGTAGCTTCAAGATCTTCAACCAGTACTTAATACATTTCACAAATGTACTTATATACAACGGGTATCTGCCCATTTCTCCATATAAAACGGTGTTGGATGAATGAATAGGTACTTGAAGGAAACGCTTCATAGCATACGTATGTACTTTTTCCATCTGCAAATTTCATGTAAGCCCCAAATTTCAGCTGCATAAGTAAGAAGAGGTTTTATCTGTGTATCAAACATTTTCCAAAATATACCACAGTCTGTACAATTCAGTTTTCTCAGGGATTTCAGAATTTCAATAGTACCTTTTTTCCCTTCCCTTTCATCAGAGATTCTTCCCATGCGTAACGGAAAGTTAATTTTGTTGAAAATATCATTCCAAGATATATATATGAATTAACTACTTGAACATCTGCATTTCCATAAGACCATTTTTCATACACTGATAGGTGACCACCCATTCTAAAGACCACTATATTCGTCTTATCCAAGTTAACTGATAAACCTAAGCGGTCTGCTTCTTCTTTCAATACATTTAGTTGGTTTTGCAAACCTACAACTGTTCCGGACAGGAGAACCACATCATCAGCATACAGTAGTAAAACTAATTCAACTGCTTCAGGTATCATCCGGATACCATGTCTTCCTTTGCGGGACAATTTCCACCGCCAGTTCGTTAATGAAAAAAGAAAACAACTGTGGACTTAACAAGCATCCTTGTTTTACTCCATTTGGGCAATCAAAATACTCGGAATACTCACTCTTCACACGCACACATGCAAGCACTGAGTTGTAGACCCCTCTAATAGCCATGTATAATTTACTATTAACACCCATTTTTACGGAGTACATTCCACAGAGCATTCCGATTTACCGAGTCAAAGGCTTTCTTGAAATCTACAAATGCAATGTACAGCTTCGATTTGCAGAGAGATGTTTCTGAATCAAAGAATATAGTGTAAATATATGGTCTATGGTGCTGTAACTGTTCTAAAACCTGCTTGTTCTTCCACTATTTTTTCTTCAGTTTCAGCCCATTTCAGCTCTCACAGAGAGAGAGAGAGAGAGAGAGAGAGAGAGAGAGAGAGAGAGAGAGAGAGAGAGAGAGAGGTTCCGCAAAGTTGGCTCATGTAATGGTTTTTGTCGCAACTGCTGTGACACAATGAATGTGAGCGACTGTCTTCCTTGTTTAGTTCATAAGTATTGATATGTATGAAGTAATCTTAAGAGAAGCGATCACTACCCCCTCCCCCCATCTGCCCGTCCCACCGTTTTTCACACACGCCCCTCTGTCCCACCCTGCTTCTCTCTCTCGTTCACGTTTACGCACGCGAGAAATGTCTGTCTGAACAAGAAAATTAAGACAATGCCCAGTCACTGGATAAGTATCGCCTAGTGCTTCCCGGTACTGCACCAAGGTCCTTTAATCCAACGTTCCAGCTGAGACATCATTCCCAATACTTTTCACATGTTTTACTTTCACAGACATGGGCTCATTTTGAAAGTCCACACTTTTCTCCATCCGCCCCCCGCCCCCGCCCCCCCCCCCCCCCCCCCCCCCGCCCCCCCCCCCCCCCCCCCTCTCTCTCTCTCTCTCTCTCTCTCTCTCTCTCTCTTCTGCCTTCATGAAGATACTCATAAGTCCCAGAAATCCTGAAACTTAATGGAGTGAGGAAGAGTCATTTCCACGGGTGTCCGTGCATGTAATGGACATTTCACACTATCCCTGAAAGCCTGATGTCCATCAGCTGAAAAGCCAGTCCAGTGTTGGGAGAAACGTGTACACCGATGAGATCTGAATGACCAGACGCTGTGTTCATTCAGGTGAAGAGTTTGACTATCCCATGTTTCCGTATTCAACTGACAGTCCAGAGTGACTTGCGCTCCAGATCAAGGGTACATAACTTCAAATCAACGACGACTTGTTCATCCCATCAATTTGATAACTATTAAACAATTAAGACCGAGCAACAGGTATAGAATCTCAATGGAAATCAATATTGATAAAGAATAGATCAACCTAATGGAAAGTAATAGGAACAGAGCAAGAGACGTAAAAACCCTAATGGAAATCAAGAAAAGGCAGAGGAACAGTTAGAGAAGATCAGGACAGAACAACAGATATAGAAGTTTCACGGAAAACGATAAAGACAAAGGAAATAAAAATACAGAACACAAGGCCAGATCAATAGACATAGAACCTTAACGGAAATTAATTATTGGACGTCTCTCTCTCCCTGTCTCTGTCTATCTGTCCTTCTCTGTCTCTGTCTCTCTCTGTCTCTCCCTCTCCTTCTCTGTCTGTCTGTCTGTCTGTCTGTCTGTCTGTCTCTCTCTCTCTGTCTCTCTGTCTCTCTCTCTCTCTCTCTCTCTCTCTCTCTCTCTCTCTCTCTCCCAGGATAACAGGATACATGATAACAGTTTTATTTGTCCAAAAGATTGAAAATTCATCAAAAAAAGACATCGTCGAGAGACATCGCGATGATTTTATCCGTACTAAAGGCGACCATTGAGTGCCTCTTCCTTGCTGTATCAAGCGTCGGATGTACGACAAACGCACGCCTGGGCTCTTCAAACTAGAGTATGAGGGTGAAGAATAACAGGATAGCAGGATAACACACACACACACACACACACACACACACACACACACACACACACACAGAGAGAGAGAGAGAGAGAGAGAGAGAGACAGAGACAGAGAGAGAGAGAGAGAGACAGAGAGAGACAGAGACAGAGACAGAGACACACAGAGAGAGATCTTTTCTTCGACGTGATGGGCGTAATACTCTGATTTGATAACGACTTGCGTGCCCACACACATTAACAGCCTGTGTGTGAGTGAATCCCGCACAGCAGGCAGATGGATGGCTTTGTCCCAAGCTTCAAATGCCTGCAGCTCTCTGGGTATCGATGACCCATCTGGCGTGGGCAAGGCTCTCTGCCAATTCACCTCCCATTGTCTCCAACTTCAGGCATTGCCAGCAAGGAAATGTCAATGAGTATGGCTCGCTTTAAGCGCAGAAAAAGAAAGAAGCAACGATTTGCCCTGCGTACAAACGGGTGCTAAATCGATTTAGAATGCACGGTGGTATTTTGAGAGAGAGAAGGGGGGGGGGAGGGAGAGAGAGAGGTAGACAGACAGACAGACAGACTGACAGAGAGACAGAGAGAGAAAGACAGAAGGTAGTGTATGGAGAGGGGAGAGGGGGGAGCTGTGAATTTCAACAGACACAGATCCATTAGCATCCATCATTGCATTTGTCAAAGCGATGGGGATGAATATGAGAGAATAACTAAAAACAGCAATTAGGATCACACTGGGGGAAGAAATCAGTGAATCAGTGAATAGAATTCCTGGCAAGGATACCAGTCTGCATTGAGCCATTCCTCCACTGGTTCCATGGACAGTTAAGGTCCAAGTCCCGTAGACTAATGGCCCTGTGGAGCGATGAAAAGCCCGTGTTCTGCTAGGTGGACAGACAGGATTTCTAAGCCGGAAGATTCCAACCCCACAAGTAGTTCGAGCTGACGATTGTGAGCTCCGCAAGCAAACGCTGTAACGATTAGTTTGCAGGCCCCTCTGTAATTTCCTCTTTGCCATCTTTAGAATACCCGCACAAATACTTCACCTGGTCGATGACGTAGCAGAGAGCTGAACTTTTGTTTCGCCTGGACTGCAGCAGTTTCATAGGAAAGATGTGACAAGTTGAGCCCCATCCTAAATTGAGAGTCATCTCTTCTCCGGCGTTTTCTATGGCGAGGAACACGTTGAATGAGCACCGGTTTGTTTCTTGCACCAAGGGAAGATCACTGCTCAAGGTAGAACAGACTGTGACGGCGCTGAAGTGAAATATGTCACATTGACAGTTTTGGTTAATAACAAACAAGTCTGGCAACATCTACACAGCAACAACAGCTGAAGAAATGAATAAATACAAATCAAAATTATATTCAAGACTGCCACAGCCTGTTCAATCTTGACTTTAGTCAGACAATTGCATGGACGAACAAAAAAAAAACCAAGTGCAGATAACCTCGATTTGATTGAAATGAAAATAAATGTGAAACATTGTCCTGCACAGGAACGCAAGCTTGGAACATCTTTGGGCGGATGTTTCCTTGTTTGTTCGGTGTGCTCTGTGCTGTCATGTCTGCTAGGCGATTCGGTGTCGTAAGCAGCATTCCTTGGGAGTTTTGGGCGTGTATTTATTTCATCATGGGAACAAGAGTTACCCTGCTTGTTTGTTATTTACTGTTTACTGTTCTCTGCCTCCTTTCATATTTATTTTCAGTTTTGGTAATATCTCATATTTGCTCTAAACAGTGATATAGATCATCTGGGATTCATCAGGACTGCACTGACTTGACGTTTTCTAACGCCAAACATAAAGTCATTTCTTTCTGTGTTAAGCGCAGATTCACAAAATCATGTGGACATTTACAAACAGTGCTTGCTTACTTTAAATACTCAATCAAAATAGCACTTTTCTTGGGACAGCGGTATATTTCTACATTGGGCACAGATGGCCATTTCTTGGAGCAAGGGTGGCCCAGTATAGGTAATAACTGTCTGGGAAATAACTTCAACTGATTTTCTCTTGATCTAGATGTACGTTTTATTTTTGTATTCTGTTCTTATTTCATGGAGCCCAACAAGCAGGTATCATTGCAGAATGTTTAGCACCTTTTGTTAACCAAGAGACATATTAGGTAATATGTTTAATTGTGTGTATGTGAACGTGCTGGTCAGTTTATTGATCGGTAAGTTATAGTCGGTGAGTTTTTATTGATTGGTAAGTTGTAGTCTCCTCTTCTGTGTTGAAGAGTTTGAAGTCTAAAGAGACCTGAGCATTATTATAAAAATAGCAGTTCGATAACTATGAAATGTATGAAAGGAAAATGGAGAGCGACAGTCAGACAGACAGACAGAGGTAGAAGAAAGACAAAGACAGAGACAGACAGAGAAAAGACAGACAGACAGACAGACGGACAGACAGACAGACGGACAGACAGACAGACAGACGGACAGACAGACAGACAGAGAGAAACAAGAGGTGGGTGGAGAGTTTAAAGAAACGATGGGGTGAAGTAAAAGGCGAGGGGTCAGTGTTAAGATAGAAGATTCTGAAGAAAAGCGACCTTTCCCCAAAATGATTTGACATCCAAAACTCGCACCTGCCGTTCATCGTTGAACATGCAGAATGTGTAAAAACTGTCTTTCTCGGTGAAGGCAATTGAACATGGATCACTGTCGGATTTAACGGCTACGGGCTCACAACAGAAAAACTTGAACGGCCACTGGCGGTACCAGAACAGTTTTGTAAGTCAATGAACAAGGTACTTTCCCAGTTTCATTGAATTTGACATAGAGAGAGAGAGAGAGAGAGAGAGAGAGAGAGAGAGAGAGAGAGAGAGAGAGAGAGAGAGAGTCAGACAGACAGACAGACAGACAGACAGAGAAAGAGACAGGGAGATAGAGACAGACAGACAGACAGACGGACAGAGATTGACAGACAGACAGACAGACAGAGAGAGAGAGAGAGAGAGAGAGAGACAGAGAGAGACAGAGACAGAGACAGAGACAGAATGTAAATGGCGCCACCTATCTCGAGGTAACTGGAACTGATGACTACTAATCATGCAGCAGACTTCTCGCAGGGAGGAGAGCACATTGTCTGTCCGCTGTATTGGGCGGGTAGGAGTTTCGCCAACGAACGATTATGTG